>JACCGJ010011519.1:0-38672 GCA_013407085.1 Atriophallophorus winterbourni | reverse complement strand
GTGGGTGCTTCTCTGCAACTTTCCACCGAAAGATATTCTGAACGCTCGATTGGCTCGTTAGCCACATACTGTCTTGCGCAAAGTAAACTGAATGGAACTTATCTCGAAAGGGTCCAGCGCCTTGAGACTAGGATGGTTGAGGGTCATACAGGAAAGACCTGAGAGAAGACTCAAGGAAATCGATCTGTTCTCACCTAAGAGACGCAAACTGAGAGGCGACCTAATAGAAGCCTTCAAGATTCCAAAATGTCTTACGGGTGATAATATTACTGAAATCCTTAAACTTACCCCTTAATTAGCCACAAGTGGTAATTCTATGAAACTTCTTAAGAGTAGGCCCAGGTTGCTAGAACGTGAGCACTTTTACAGCAACCCTGTGGTCAATTTCTGGAACAAGCTACCTGATTGTATAGTAAACCTCCCAAATGTGTTGAGCATTAAAAAATAAGACGACCTACCATATTTCCGCACATTGTCTAATAAAAAAGCTTAAAAAGCAATAAAACCTATTGTAACATTTTTTTATCTCATATCTGTCCCGGATGGGCAACCTGACAGCAACTTAGCCCACATGCAGTTTATGACTGTGCTTCACTTTGCGTCGACTACGCTAGTGATTTCATAAATCATACATTGTTCACGCGTTTTATTGCATTGTTTCCTGAATAGATGACCTCTCACCGTGCGGGTGAAGAGAACACCTACCTTACTTTCCAGATATCCGCAAACAAGAAGGTGTAAAACGTACGAACTGTATACTCAATATCTAAGTGCCGGTTGCTTAACCGCATACCGTCGAAGAAAATCTGGGCACGTGATTGGCTTTTAGCCCCCTTCAGACCAGTGCAACTTAAACTTAAACTTGACCTTGAACTGAACTTCGGCCTAGGAATTAAAACGGCGCAGATATTAAAATGCTGACTAACCTTCAGCTGACGGATAATTATTGGCTCGTTTTCATTGCGACTTTTACATTTGTGATCGCATGGCTGCTTAGGATTTTCAGTCGAATAAACATTGGAAATTCGCATGAAATTGAAGATTTATCTGCAAAAGCAGTCAATATCACTGTATGTGTAACTTCGTTTTTTGGGTATTTGTTTATTTACAGATTTCTATCCATGTTAAATATATATTCTATGTATATGTACTATATATACTCTAAACATACATACATATGTATCCGTATACATATTTATAAATATTTTTCTGTGATGTGTGTTTAGCTAAAAAGTTTCTTCTTCGTTAGTTCTGTTCTGTTTTCACAGTATTAGTATCACATTGCGATAGTCGACTAAGTCAAAACGACATGTGTTTGAAAACACCCACCGCTACCAGAATTGATTCGTAGTGAGCATATGCATGTGTGTGGAAGATGGGAGAGTTCTCAGCACCGAAAAGTGAGAGAGTTAATGCATGTTACATGTCCAATCGAATGAAAAAACGATGAACAGCAGTTAGTTTTGACAAAAACAAAAAATGGAAAAGAAACGCGTTTTCATGTGTTTCATAATATTTTTGCTGTTTTTTGACAGTAAATAAAGATGGATTTAATCCTAAGTGTAATGCTTCGGAAAGAGCACCTGTCGCATTTCGTCCATCCCATGTTTGAACACATTTACTGAAGATGCCGAGACTAGTTCTATGGGGAGTGAGTTCCACGCGTTCATTTCACGGTTGCTAATGAACTGCGTTCTGGATTTCAGGCTGATGTGCTGTTTACTTAGCTTGAGACTGCCCTCATGTACCAACCAGAAGAGAGAACCGAAAGAAGTCATCGAATTCGAAACAGTTTAATCCTTTGACAACTTTAAAGCTTTCTATAAGATACCTTTTTAGCTTCCTCCTAATGCTAAGAGACTATTGTCATAGTTGATGCAAGCCAAACACTTGATCATGCGAGTGGCCAGCTTCTGTACCTTTTCTAGCTGCACTATATCTTCTGGTAATGCGGCCTCCAAGCCTGAATTCAATATTCTAGATGCGGCGTTACTGTTGCAAATAGATGGCTTCCGGCCTGGCAGAGGCTGTGTAGACCACATTTTTACTCTTCGACGGATCTTAGAACTGCGGCACACCTATCGACAGCCGACAATAGCCATTTTTTAGACTTCAAAGGAGCATTTGATTCACTCGGTCGAAATGTCCTGTCTAACACCTTGCTGTACAATGTATGTATGTATGTATGTATGGAAGCACAATCCTGATCCAGGCAAGGTGCCGCACAGTCAGAGACTGCACGTGGGCTAAGATATTGTCAGGTTGCCCAGGCCTAGACAGATATGAGGGGGTAATTAGAAATAGAAATGGTAGTGAGACTCCAGCGTGTACTCGCATGCAGCTCACTACCGTTGGCCAATCAATTTAGCACGATGTTAGCCGCACAGCACAGAAATGCTGCACGATTGCACATCCGTGCAGCCTTGCTGTACAAAGGCGTTCCACAAAAGAATGTCAACATACTACGTGCACTTTATGCTCATACATCCGGATGCGTTAAGGTTTACGACAAACTCTCCCAAATTCCACACCACTAGTGGCGTCCGACAAGGATGTCAGATTTCTCCGTTTCTGTTCAATTTTGTAATTGATGCCATCATGGAATTATGCAGCGATGGTGCCCCAGCCTTCGGAGTTCACATAATGCCAGGCGGCAAGCTTCTCGACTTGGACTATGCTGATGATATAGTTCTGATCTTCGATTCGTACGCATATGCACAGGCGATACTGAACAAGCTATCTAGTATTGTGCCCGCATTTGGAATGCGTTTTGCGCCCTCTAAGTGCAGTGTTCTTCTGCAGGACATTGACTTATCGAACAAGGCTTTATTACTTGACAATCAGGCGCTTGAAATTGTAGATTGCTTTACGTATCTCGGTAGTTGTATCAATAATTCTGCATCGTTATATGACGAGGTCTCGGCACGCATTTCTAAAGCGACCGTAGCATTCCGCAACCTAGGTCACCTTGGCGTCAGAAAGGACTCTCTGTTACTCAAGGGTAGAGTCTATAAAGCAACAGTTCGGACTGTGTTACTGTATGGGTGTGAAACCTGGACCCTACGTAAAAGAACACATTCAGCGTCTCCAAGGATTTGACAACCGATGTCTCCGCAACTTTCTAGGAGTTAGCTGTTAAAATCGCATACGCACCGATGCACCGAAACAAGTTGTTCGGTAGTAATGTTGATATAAAGAAGCAGATCAACCTGCATAGGTTACGCTGGTTGGGTCACGTTTTACGAATGCCGGACCACCGACTTCCGAAAAAGATTCTTTTTGCGACGCCGCATCCTGATTGGCGTAAATCTCGGGGTGGCCAAACCGTCACATGGCATAGGCAGTTAAAAACCGTTACTAGTAACCTTTCCAAAGTAGGCGCAGCGCGTCTTCCAGGCTGGTGTCCCCGCGATCAGATATCGCAATGGCTAGTTACGCTTCAGGATATGTCCCGAAACCGTGTTCAATGGTGGTCTTGCATTAAGCATCTTGGAGTGTTTGCTTAACCTTGTATGTTGGCAAGCGGAGTGACGAGAAAAGCTTGTTATGATGCATGACAGTGAAAGCCGCAAGGAAGCTGCCATGCTGATGTCGCTCTACTCGTTCACGAAACTTGTTTGAATGCATGTTCCATTCGAGGTGTAGGCACCTCTTCCCAGTTTGTTTGTGCTTACTCTTCTATAGAATCCGTCGCTATTTAAGTCCGACCCTTCCCCATCTTTTAGAATTTTACTTTTTCGTGGTTGTGTGGCAGTTAAGCATTCGGTACGCGCTACCGGTGTAATGCTGTCTGTGATGATGATTAAGTGGGGTTTGCCAAAAGACAAGAGTAACTCGCCAGCTAACACTACATGGTCGCTTTTTCCTAGTGGTGGCAGACCAAATTTTCTATACCACTTTCAACAGTTGAAATAACTATGTCGAGAGCAGATAGAGACTGTCTAGGCCGGGGCAACCCACGTGCAGTCTCTGACTGTGCGACACTTTGCCTGGATCAGGCTTGTGCTTTCATACCATACCATAGATGGAGACTGACTCTCGCGGAATCTAGTTGGTTCGTTTACTTGTTGGTGAAGTGTATTGGAGTGTAGCCAGTCCAGAAAGTCGTTCTCGTTCCCTGGAGCATGCGATGTTTGGTACTCCCCGTTTATTTCGGGGTGATTAAAATCACCGAGGATTACAACACGTGGTCCGATGGCCAAAAGGGGCGAAAGCTTAATTTGCAAAAGAGCATCTTCCAAACTAGTGTTCGGACTATGGTAGACGCAGCTTAACACCATACGCGTGCATCCATGCATGAGCAAGGCAGATATTATCTGCACGTTCGACGTAGAAAGAGAAATATATTTCTCAAAAAAATAGCATGATCAATAAGGAGCAGTGCACCTCCTGCCAGAGGTCGATCGCTTATTACGGCGTTAAACCTGTCAACTATTGCAGCTGATCCTAGGTCTTCGTGAGACAACCATGATTCCCTGACACCCACAATTTTGTAGTGGGTGTCGTCAACTCTACAGAGGAGTTCAGTCCATTAATTTCTAATGCTACAAGCGATTGTACAGAATAGAAGAGCATTATTGCATGCCGCCTGATTCCCGGTGTTAAGGCTACTTAAGAGCTCTTTGTACAGTATCTTAGCCTACGTGCAGTCTTAGACTGTGCGGCACTTTGCCTGGATCAGGCTTGTACTCTTATACATATGCATACATACTTTGTACTCGGGCGTAGTACCCTTGGCTGCTTCGCGTTTTTGACGTCTTTATTTCACCAGGAGATAAAGCATTCGTCTTTGAAACGGATGACAACGCCTGGCATCCAGTTTCATCTACGTGGTCTGATTCACTGCAGCCCAACCACGATTCCTCCTCTAAAGGATGTACCGCGACGGTGGCCCCCTTCAATGTTGGAGTACAATTTGCTTGAGGTAGCGTTATCGTCACACTACTGTCATTTACTGAATTTCGCCTAGGGAGCGAATACGATCAGCTACGATTTACACATAACCTCGACTTTCTAGCTCTAATTAAGCTGGAAGTTTTCTTTTGGGGCGGGGTGTCAGATTGCACCACGCGCTTACCATCGACGAGGTGATGTTTTGCAGCTTTTGATAGAAAGTAGTCGCGATCGCACTGCTTTGCGAATTCGACTACAAATGGCCGCGGCGATCTGGTAAATGCGTCGTTTGGGGCCACCTCTCCATTTGCCGGCCCGGTGAACTCGCTTCAGCGGAGTAATAGGGCCCATGACTGATGCACAAAGTAGGTCGATAACCTTCCTGTAGTCTCTTTCCTTACAAGCCTTCCAGTCTCGGATAAAAGGCTTAACTTGCGTCAAGATTAAGACATTTGTTGACCGTGTTGAGCTACCTTGGTTTTTAGCTTGCAGCTCAGCAACCACCTTTCCTAATTTGTGGACTTCCCGGGCAAGTGCGCGGACCACCTCGATTTGCCCTAAATTACTTGCAGGGAGCCTTCGGAGGAAAGGAGAATGGCGATGGTTTCACCTTCTGTGGTCTTAAGGGAGTGTTGTGCTGGTTGGAGGTAGACGGGATCACAGACCTAGCTACTTCGGCAAAGGTTTTGGTCTTCGGAGAGGGACGTGGAGAAGAATGCTGACTTTCCTCCGCTTTCTCTCCCCAACCAGTTTCTACGGACTTCATGCAAACTGCGCATAGCCATGTAAGCCATCGATGGGTTGCATAAACCTTAAAGTGAGCTGGCAACAGTCCAGAGCATTTAGGATGTGCCCAACGCAAACACACGTCGCACTCTATACATTTAGAAACTTTTTTGCATCTAAGTAGAGGCAAAAAGAAGAATTTTGTATCATTTTGCACATTTAATCGATGAACTCACAACGTGAATGAATTTCGAAAGTTTGAGCAGCATGGAAACAAAATTCAAACCGGGCGCCAGGTTATATCGGTCATATGACAGTATGTGACTTACGAGCCAATCGATCGTCAAAAATTTCTTTCGATAGAAAGCTGCAGAGAATCGTCCAACGCTGCCAAAACCTTTTATTCCTTTTTCTGAACTCTTCGACGATCGCGACGCCGAGATTATTCGGACAGTATTTAGGAAGCTCCTCTTTATAACCTCTCACAAGCACGGTGGAGGTCAGCTGATGAAGAATCGTGTATAAGAACAGAAACGTTAGCATTTACTTTCTTTACGGGATAACGCTTGTGAAGATTATCAATAGTTAATAGTTACCTAATCTTGGATAAAATCATCTTCTGGAACGAAACCAGAATGGATGATATCCTATTTAAGCTTCTTCACAGGTGACTTCTGCTGACAAAACAAGTCCTGAGAGTAGAGGACCACTACTAAATTTCTCAGGTGTTCAAGTCCCAACGTTTCGACAAATGCTGATCCAACGCCTTTTGAATAGCTGCTTTGATGGTAGTCGACAAGAGCTCGTTCGGTAGCGAGTTCCAAGTGTTTACCACCCGCGTAAATAGAGTGCTCGCACTGCTCAGCTGAAGTCTTCTGGGCTTTTAAAACCCAAGTTAATGTCCACGAGTTCTTGATTCACATAATTATCTAAAGAACCGGAGAAACTCGTCGCCAAATTTTGCCAAGGAGAATGCAGCGGGACATGAGTAGGTCTAACATTTCCCCTCGAAGTTCTAGCAGGTAAATATTAAACAAGCCCCGTCTATTCTTGTTCGCAAGGTGGGGCATACTATTTACCATCATTGTTTCACCTCCAATGATACAAATTCACTTTTAAACTATGGGCACGTTACAATTAGCCTATATTCTAAAAGTGAACGAACATGCACCGAGAAGAGCGTCGTAAATATACGCGGGGTAATGACTGTAATGTAAAAAAATAGAAAAACAAGTTGCGCTTCTTCCACCATCTCAGAGGGATGTGGATCCTGATCCTGATATGATCATACTGTCCCTACCTGATATGCAAACAGTACGTAAACCGGTTGAACGGCACTATATCTGTAACAGATTGTGCAAATATAATATAATAATAAGTGTGCGTGTGATTCAAATGAGCATTTTTGTTCATGGTCATGGGTTGAAACCCTATCTACGTAATCGGACACGTGATTGAACAGGTTATTTGTACCAACCTTAGCCAACAGTGGCATACAAGCAAAACTTGTTTTCTATTCTTCCAATGTTTAAAGCGCATGCGGATCTTGATCCTACTTTCCCTACCTGATGAGCGCAAACAGCACGAAACCGGTCGTGGTGTGTGTGTGATGGATGTGCATGCAATACAATACGAGATATTTGGTGGTATGGTATGAAAGCACGAGCCTGATCCAGGCAAAGTGCCGCACAGTCAGAGACTGTAGGTGGGATAAGCTACTGTCAGGCTGTCCAGGCCTAAACAGATATGAGAACGAAAATAGAACAGGAAATGGTAGTGAGACTCCATCCTGTTTCAGCATGCAGTTCACTACCTGTGGCCAATCAATTTAGCACGGTGTTAGCCGCACAGCACAAAGTACTGCACGATTATGCTAATATGTTTCAACACTGCATCCTCACCATAACCCTCATTTTACGCTCTCGTCCACTAAAATTAAGCAGTCAGTAAGTTTTTAACACGTTTCTTATCTTAAAAAGCCGTGTTACTCCGCCGCTCCTATATAAATAACATGCAAAGCTCGGAGCACAGATTGCTGAACGAGTTTTCTAAGGAACAAAAATGAGGCTTATATTTCTGTACTTTTTAGAATTTCACGTTCTCCTGGTTTACGAAATAGTTTCACAACCAAGCCCTTCTATTCTAGGATCGAGCTTTTGAAATTGGTTCATCAAATATAATATATACCGTCTCTAATAGAATTGTAACAAGTGTCTTGAGGAAAAGATTATATATGCCATCTTGCCCTGGATATTTTGTATAGTTCAAAATCTGAAGTACCTGTTGACGGAGGAATGTGATGCAATCGTGTATTACAACTCTCGAAGGATTTGACTGCAACGTGTAACATGCGAAGTAATCGTATATGGAAAAAATGTTATCAGCCCGATGTATAACGCGTTACTGATCTGATACTAAGTTACTGTTACCATCTGGCAGTACAGCGAGTTGATTACCGTAGTTATATCGTAGTTCTACTTTTGTTTTCATGATGTTTGTATTATCATGTTTTTTATGGTAGTCATTAAGAGTAGTTTACAATCGTAGTAGTAGTAGTTTTATTTATTTTTTATCTTTGTAATCTCGATTCCGTCTTCCACCTTCCAAGCAAAGTTTCTTGGAAACATCCTCGGTCAACCTCAGCTTGATCGTATTCTCGTAAGACGCGTTATTGTGAAAATCTTACTTGTCACAAAATCACACCCGATTGCAGATTGCGACTCTGATCACTCAATAATTTGTTCAAAACTGAAGCTTCACCAGACTAGATTTTACCGCGCAAAATTGACCTGTCAGTTTTATGTGCAAATCTCATTTTGTTGTGCGATTCGAGAAAGTTTTCACAGCCGAGGTCAGCAAAACAACTCCATTAGATTCAACCTCTGGAAATTAGGATTCGCTTGAAAATTGCTTACTCCCAGTCGCTCTATTTACTATTGTCTAAAAATGCTGCAGCGAACGACTGGTTCGAAACTAACGCTTCTGTGATAACTACTGTCCTGAACGAGAAGCGGTCAATGTTCTTGTTGTTCAAACGAATACCAACAGATGAAAAATTTTCAGAACATCTGGAAATAAGTTTCAATAGACAATGTTAGTCAGCGTACAAATGCTTGTTGCACCGAAGTTAGCCTCGGTATCAAAAAGCTGCGGATACTAGTAATTTTCGCGGCTTGTGTGATGGACTCAAACGAGTCATTGGTTGAAGTAAAATTTAAACAGCGCCCGTGTTTCCACTTTATTGTGCAAGCAGTCAAATGCATTAAATCTGCGTATTGGGCTTCTTATGCTATTGACTCAATCGCTAGTTTTCCTATGCTCCTTAGCTTTCGTTTTTTGTTGTAAAAGCTGAATGTATTTTACAGTTACATTACCTTCCTGTTATAAATCCCCCACCTGATCGGTCACATTTATTAACAATTAATTATTAAATTTAATTTTTGTTTTATTCGCCCAATGGTAATAGCACGGTCTGCATTATCTTTCTTCCTGCATACTTGACCTTCCTGAACATACTGGGAGTTTTTGTACTGGCAGGAAATTCGTCTGGTGTGCTCCACGAAGCGAACTTCCTTACATTAAGCGATGATTTTGTCTTAATTTTACCGTTCTTTAAGTTCAACACCAAAACTTCGTCACTTATCAATAGAAGGGATTCGGAGGTGTTGGTTTGTAAGCACAAACCTGATCTAGGCAAAGTGTCGCACAGTCAGACTGCACGTGGGCTAAGATACTGCCAGGTTGCTCAGACCTAGACAGATGTGAGGACGAAAAAAACAGAAGTAGAGATTTATAGATGATTTGACGCTGCGTTGTGCTGTTTTCGATGAATGTTTCGCTAGACTCGTAAGTGTGCAATTGCTGAAGACTACCCTCCGGTAACTTGCTTGGCACTTGTTTGTTGACCTTCATCGGTCGATATTGACCGTGATCTCATGCTGCACAGCTTTCTAAATGACTAAACAGTCGCTTGGTAAACCACATTTATCCATATCTCCCTATCGCAGCTCGTTCATTTGAGTTAGAATTCGGTCCATGTATGTATGAAAGCACAAGCCTGATCCCAACAAAGTGCCGCCGCACAGTCATTGGCTGCACGTAAGCTAAGCTACTGTCAGGTTTCCCATTGTTGGGCAGATATAAGAAATGGGAAATGGTAATAAAACCCCAATATGTTTCCGCACGCAGCTTAGTACCGGTTGCAAATCACTTTAATACTGTGTTACAGATGTACTGTAGAATTACACATACGAGCGTATGCTGTTTTGTACCAACCATTTTACCCCCATTTTCCCATTTTAGACATCCACTGGGACCTCAAACTCCAAACGCCGTAGCAAACAAAAGATTCGATCTTCAACCAAAAATGAACAATACACTGTTGAGACCAAATGTAGTGAATTGGAGCTTGCCTCGCCCTGTGCTAGCCAAACCGTTCTTCGAAAGCGAATACAACCGAAACAACAAACTTGTAAGCAATTCCTTATCTGTTCTGTTTCTTATCCATTTCCTGATCAAGATATACTTGTAAATACTCATATTTATCCTACATGCAGCACGGATGTGCAATCGTGCAGCATTTTTGTGTTGCGCGGCTAACATCGTGTAAGCAATTCCTTATCTGTTCTGTTTCTTATCCATTTCCTGATCAAGATATACTTGTAAATACTCATATTTATCCTACATGCAGCACGGATGTGCAATCGTGCAGCATTTTTGTGTTGCGCGGCTAACATCGTGCTACATTGATTGGCCACCGGTGGTGAGCTTCATGCTGAAACACGCTGGAGTCTCACTACCATTTCTATTCCCCCCTCATATCTGTCTAGGCCTGGACAGCCTGACAGTATCTTAGCCCACCTACAGTCTCTGACTGTATGGCACTTTGCCAGGATCAGGCTTGTGCTTTCATACCATACATGCAGCACGGTTAATTACTAGGGTATAATATGCTCGTGTAGTACAGTGTTGTACTACGTGTCTTCTCTACAGTCAAGACCCTTAGCGATGGACCGTGCTGTTTCACCGTCCTTGCCCTTGTTGTTTATATCTGTCTAGGCCTAGGCAACCCGATTAGTGTGTGCTGCACTGCCTGATTGCAGTTATGTGATCTAGCGTTCACATACATACATGTACTCGCATCCACGCCTGTGTTGACTGTTTTTCGACTCTAACACTAATCATTCCAAAGTGAGATAAATGCAGAGCTGTCTCTAAGGATTCGCCGCAGTTTCATTGCCTTGTTTCATTTATTCGCTCTGATGGTGTGGTGAAGTTCAAGTTAACCGTTGTCTCCCTGGTTCTTATTCTTGTTGTGTTTCACGCAAGACCTCTTTGGAATATATCGCGAGATTTTCGTTCTACCAGTTTTTTCCGCTACTTTGTTCTCAATACACAAATATTTGAAAATAATAACTACACCCCCTGCAGCTGCCATTATTGCGCCCTGAAGCTGATCCATTTATTTCAACCTTTGTTGAACATGGTCATTAGTATGATCGTTTGTTTTTCATTTTTCTGTGCCCGATATTGATTTTGGTGCGATCGATCAATGGTTGTCTGAAAATCGGTGTACAAAAACCGTTTAGGGCGCCATTGATGCTATCACTTTTTCGTTAATTGGCCTGTGTTGACTGTTTTCGACTCTAACACTAATCATTCCAAAGTGAGATAAATGCAGAGCTGTCTCTAAGGATTCGCCGCAGTTTCATTGCCTTGTTTCATTTATTCGCTCTGACGGTGTGGTGAAGTTCAAGTTAACCGTTTTCTCCCTGATTCTTATTCTTGTTGTGTTTCACACAAGACCTCTTTGGAATATATCGCGAGATTTTCGTTCTACCGGGTTTTTCCGCTACTTTGTTCTCAATACACAAATATTTGAAAATAATAACTACACCCCCCTGCCAGGCTGCCATTATTGCGCCCTGAAGGTGATCCATTTGTTCAACCTTTGCGAATATGGCAAATGCATATGATCGTTTGATCATTTTTTGTCCCGATATTGATTTTGGTGCATCGTCGTACCAGAAAATCGCCTGTATGCAAATACAAGGCGACTTGATGCCATCACTCCACTGTTTCAAGCGCATGCAGATCCTAATCTTACTGTCCCTACCTGATGAGTGCAAACAGCACGAAACCGGTTGTGGGGTGCGTTGTGACGGGAAAGCATGCAAATGACTATTTTGTTTCATGGTTATGGGTTTAACCCCATTAAGCATGTGTTTGGACACGTGATTGAACAGGTTGGTCGTACCAGCCTTATCCAACAGTGGCATACAAGCGCGACTTGTTTACCATTCCTCCACTGTTTCAAACGCATGCGGATCCTGATCCTATTGTCCGTACCTGATGAGTGTGCGTGATTAAAATGCGTTATTTTTCACAGCTTTGCGTCGTTGTTTAGATCTCGCGAATAACTCCTGTTGAAATATCGCTTCCTCGCGTCATGTACGTTATCGCACACTCAGACCATCTAATTGAATGATACATGACGGTATAGGTTTGTTATTCACATGTGTGACATTCTTCTTCGTATATTCTAAAGTGGTCAACGTTTGTCATTTAGGCTGATAGGCTTATTCTTTTTAGCGCCAGTAATTATTTATTGCTGTTCTATCAACTTTAATTTACGTACAGAATGTCCTGATGACCTCCTCGTAGCTTTTGTCATAATGTCTCTTTTTCCGTTTATTACAATTTATAAACAATCTTGATAACATAACGCATTACTCTAATATTTATACTGACTGCGCGTAGAATGGATACTGCACCATCTGCAAGACAACGTATTGGCCGTTTCCGTAACGAGCGTTCGTCGTTAATTTACATGATAAATGTACAATATTAATCCTACAGTCAATTAAAGTGTCTGCTACAATGCTATCTTTAGGAAAAACGAGCTGTGAAGACTTTACCTGTTACCTAATGTGCTTGCAGCCATAATCCTACATGGTCTATGCGTCCAATACGGCATGTACGTAACTACCACTATTAGAAAATTTCTTTTCGGTGTGGTACGAATTGAAATTCCTTCAAATCACTGGAGGAATAGGCACTAACACTAGGATGAGGTGAAACGACCTTGATATGGCAGCTTTCTTCAGTGTATATCACAAGCTGTCTTTGCCATTTTACTTGGTAGCACCTGCTTGATCATCCACTCTACGACGATCATCTTTCAGTGTTACTTTTTCCTGTATTTCATTTTGGTTTTCATGACTTTCGTTTGCTTGATACAAATCAATCTAGCTACCCGCAGTGTAGGGATATGCAATCGTGCAGCACTTGTGTGTTGTGCATCTAACATCGTACTAAATTGATTCGCACCCGGTAGTTAGCTGCATGCGAAAACACGCTGGAGTCTTTTTACCATGTCTATTCTTTTTTACTTTCTCATACCCGCCTAGCCCTTGGCAACCTCCAATATCTCAGCACACATGCAATCTTTGACTGTTATCAGGCAGGTGATCTCATAGGTACATACATATGCGACGTAATTTGGAATTACGCATGGTAAACAAAACCTAGATAGATTATAACTGGTTTAATTTATACAATGCGTACCCTAATCAATGGAGCGTATACATGATGTGGCTTGTTTTTCTACATTTACATCACTACTGAGGAATCTATCGTGGATAGATGCGTTGCCTATCTAATGTTGACAAATAACTCCAACCGTAGTTCGCAGAAACGTTTTCTAATAAGCAGCCGAGTATGGGTCAATCTGCGTTTCCCTACCTTCAATTTACCGTCAATTTGAAAGTTAAACCAACACTGGGAAATTGGTCACTTTTGTCACACCGTTGAATGATAAGCGACTCTAACGAGCCTGAAACCATGGGGCCATATTTTGTGAAATATACTCCTCACGTATCTTTATAGGACATTTTTATATAATAATTTATCGATTGACAAAATCATAAGCAATGCACACCTGGATGATGTTTTTGCCTACGTAGACAATGTGACCATTTGCGGTCGAAATAAGGAGCAGCATGATGAAAATTACTCACAATTCTTAAAAGCTGCTAAAGAACATGGACTTACGTTTAATGAAAGTAAATCTATTCTGGCTGAAGATACTATTACCCTTTTGGGTTATCAAGTATCCAAAGGAGTGATCAAACCAGACCCGGAACGGTTTCGCGCTTTACGAGACCTTCCACCCCCCCTGCGACAATAAATCACATCAAAGAGTGATCGGCATGTTTGCTTACTACTCACATTGAATTTCGCGATTTTTCGACAAAATCTCTCCATTGGTACATAATTCAACTTTCCCGATCCCACCTCATGTGCTACAAGCATTCAACGGTCTCAAAGCGGAACTTGAAAATGCTGCTGTTGTATCAATTGACCCCAAAACACCGTTGACAGTGGAGACAGATGCATCTGGCATTGCTATAGCTGCAACCTTAAATCAAGAAGGGAGGCCTGTCGCCTTCTTTTCTAGGACATTATCGCCTTCTGAAAAAATCATTCATCAGTCGAAAAAGAAGCTTACGCTATCGTCGAATCTTGCCGTAAGTGGAGACATTACCTCATTGGAGTTCACTTCAAACTTATAACAGATCAACGCTCTGTGGCATTTATGTTTGATGAAAAGCATAAAAGCAAGGTTAAAAATGATAAAATTTTACGTTGGCGCTTAGAATTATCGGAATTTCGTTACGATATTGTGTATCGGCCTGGTAGGGACAACCAGGCGGCTGACACTTTGTCAAGAGCTACGTGCGCCTCAACACAGTCCTCGGATCTGAAATCACTCCATGATGCCTTGTGTCACCCAGGTGTTACACGTATGGTACATTATGTCCGATCAAAAAACTTGCCGTTTTCCACTCAAGAGGTACAACAAATGACTTCCGGATGTAGCGTGTGTGCGAAAGTTGAACCAAAATTCCATAAACCTGATGCTGCTCATCTCATCAAAGCTACGCAACCATTTGAGAGATTGAGCATAGACTTCAAAGGACCTATTCCTTCGAAAACTCGAAATACATTCATTCTGACTATAGTAGACGAGTATTCACGATTTCCATTTGCCTACCCATGTCCCGATACTTCCTCTGCCACTGTACTGAACTGTCTCTATCAACTCTTTTCTCTATTCGGATTTCCGCGTATGTTCACTCGGATCGTGGTTCTGCTTTCATGTCCAATGAAATCAAGTCGTTCTTACACAATCGCGGTGTTGCAACTAGCAGAACAACTCCGTATAACCCCCAAGGTAATGGCCAAGTGGAACGTCTTAACTCCACTCTTTGGAAAGCCATAAACTTAACCCTAAAATCCAAGCATTTGTCCCTAGACAGCTGGGAATTCGTACTTCTCGAGGCGTTGCACTCTGTCCGTTCGTTGTTATGTACTGCTACAAACCTAACTTCTCACGAACGTTTTATGAGTTTCAATCGAAGAGCCGCAACAGGAACGTCCATTCCCAGTTGGCTTTCACCAGGAACTACCGTTCTTTTAAAAAGTTTGCTCGTCCTTCAAAGTACAGTCCTTCAGTTGATGAAGTAGAAGTTTTGGAATGTAATCCACGGTATGCACATGTGCGCCTCCGTAATGGCAAAGAACAAACTGTCTCTTTGCGACATTTGGCCCCACGTGGTGATGAACAATCAAATGAAATGCAGACTGACTTTGTCTCTCACAATGACAATACCGACGAAGATGACCATTCAACGATTTCTCACGAGGATGAATCTAACGTCGGCACTCCTTCAACATACGAACTTTTAAAAGAGAACCAACAGAGACTTCATCCATATTCCCTTCGAAATCGAGAGGCATAGTGTTCAGCAACATGTTCATTTTGCAGCGAGGAAGAATGTAGTGATTCATTAACTCACCTTTTTCTCGTATATATATCTCACGTCTCTCCTTTTCTGTTACAGCTCCTGTATTCCAGTTTTAGAAGATTAAAGCCTATTCTACGGCCTTTGTCTCTTAATATCTCTGAACGTTGAAATCATATAATACAACAATTTATTCTTTAAACTTATAGGCAGTCGCTTTTAAGAACGATAGATAGTCCTGGCTGTAAGTAAGGTGCCTGAGGTATTGTATGCTACATCCTGTATCGGAACGAAATCCTACTTAATGATTCGAAATCTGCGATTCTCCATGTCGCATAAGGCTGTACTGATGCTTCCATTAGGCACGGATGTGCAATCGTACAGTACTTCTGTGCTGTGAGGCTAACACCGTGCTAAATTGATTGGCCACGTGTAGTGAGCTGCATGCTGAAACACGCTGGAGTCTCACTACTATTTCTATTCTATTTTCTATTTTTTTGTCATATCTGTCTAGACCTGTATGTATGAAAGCACAAGCCTGGTCCAGGCAAAGTGCCGCACAGTCAGAGACTGCACGTGGGCGATATTACTGTCAGGTTGCCCAGGCCTAGACAGATATGGGGGAATAGAAATGGTAGTGAGGCTCACTACCGTTGACCAATCAATTTAGCACGATGTTAGCCGTACAACACGAAATGCTGCACGATTGCACATCCGTGCAGAGTGCAAGCGTTTTAAACTTCGTTCAGTATGGTATGGTATCGAAGCACAAGCCTGATCCAGGCAAAGTGCCGCACAGTCAGAGACTGCACGTGGGCGATGTTACTGTCAAGTTGCCCAGGCCTAGACAGATATGAGAAATAGAGAATACTCCAGCGTGTTTCGGCATGCAGCTCACTACCCGTGCCCAATCAATTGAGCACGGTGTTAGCCGCATAGCACAGAAGTACTGTATAATTGCACATTCGTTCAGTAAGATATGATCAATTTGAATCGCTAATATTTATATACAGTCTTCAGTCTTCTAGTTTTACAGATATCCAGATCCGGCTCCTTGATCGAGCAACAGGTGATGAGTATCTTCGATTGGTAAATCTCCAACGACATTCGGCTGTGGTCCATTATGGTGACTATGACAAAGGTGCAGTCAACTTTAGTAAAATCTTGGAGACTTATTCGGGATAGGATCTATCCCCATCCAGTTGAATGTTGAATGCTCAGCATGGCTTCCTGAAAGAAAGGTTGCGACCAACAAATGAGGTTATCAAGAGGCTAGATAAAGAGCAGCGATTTGAAGTTTTTACTTCGACTTTTATAAGGCCTCGGTAAACCCCAGTTTGCTTGCAACCAAAGTAGGATTGGGCAACCTGACAGTATATCAGCCCACGTGCAATCTCTCACTGTGCGGCACTTTGCCTGGATCTGGCTTGTGCTTTCACATCACACACACTGATGCTTCCAATAAGCCATCAAGTATAAATCAATTGGTTGCCAATGTGCACACACCCTGTTGAGAATCATTCTCAGCGCGATATACATCAAAATATATTCGACGACGAACGGGATTAATTATTTTTAATTTTTGTAGCTGGTGTAAATACTTCCCCATCCGTTCAAGAGGATTCTTTTTCCGTTCCTGATGCCAAGACTGTGATTAAACAAACGGAATCGGAAAACGTTGCAGTTTCTTTGCTCCGAAAAGTTGAGGTTGGACAGGAGTGTCAAAGCGGTAAGTGATTTTGTTCACTTTTGTACAGTCTTGACCCCCCCTTTTTAACCGTTTTATTTGATAAGGAATTCCTGTTGCATCATAACCTAAATCTTAATATAAGCTCGACATTATCGGTACCATGTATTACTTGGAATCAATCATGCCTGTTGTAGTTTATTTTGAGATGATCGGGAAGAATGGAACCTTTGTGAAATTCTTTCTATGGCTAAGCTCACACCATGTTCTTGGTCGTCTCCGGTGGATATTGACCATGATTGTACACCACAAGCGCATAATGGTTTCATGCACCGCAGCGTTTCAAATAACTAAACAGTCCGATTCGGGAGGAACAATCTCCCACGCGACGCTCACAGCAATGGGTAATGCTCTGCCGATCGGCGGCCGTTGCGTGCTGACAGTGTGATCTACATGCAGTAGCCGAGATCACTATTTTCTCTTCCCCAGTTTGGGGATCACGCTTTACATACCAGCTCTTATATTTGCCATGCTACACCACTGAATTGTTCATGACGAACAAATCCATTTCACAATATACCCGTCTGGATTTCTCAAGCCTTGATTGAACTCCCGTTGTGGATGGGAAGGTCGATTGTTAGTAAATGGCGCTCGAAAATCATAAGTTTCGCTCGCTGAAGCTTTTGATCCTAGGCCGGCGGTATACTTAGGAAAAGAATCTTGTCGCCTGTCCTCTTGCTTCTCACGAGATACCTACTCGGAGGAACCCTAGTAAAATATTCCGAATGATATTTCATCAGCGATCAGATGTTGGGAAGCGTTCATCACATCATTGCTGCTTCGTAAGTTTATAAGTGAATGGTTGAACTATCAATAAACCGTTTCAAGATCCACGTGATATCTGCATTTATCGTTACGATTCTCGTTTACTTTTCCATTTTAGTGAGCGAACCTTCCGCCACCGCAGTAACGCCATTGGAAGTCGACCAGCTTTCTGTAGCAGAACCTAATTTATCATGCGAGAACACATCCCAAAAAGTTTCATCGAGTTTACCACCCGATGAAAACACCCTATCCGATTGGCATGAACCCACACGGCGGAAGAAAAAAGGCAAACCGAGCTCCGCTCGTTCAAACTCACGCTCTGACCTTGCTCCCCCGGCTGAGCATATTACTAAGATGGAACCGCAAACGGTGTCAGGGATAAAAATCGAAACCTCTGAAGTCGAAGTTACACAAAACATAGAGCACGCTCCATCTTCTAGCATCGTGAGTTCCTTCAAGAGTGTATCCCTGCTATATCGACACGTTATCTCATCGACTTGTAACCCTTGTCCGTTAAAATTTTAACAGGTTGAAATAATCTATGCAACTAGGTGTGCTTGATAACGATTTTTATGTTCATGCCTTTTTTATATCGTCTACCATTTTTCTTTGTTGAATGAATACATGAGTCAAACTCCTCTCTATTAAAAGAGCAGCATTTTACTTAGCCCATGTCTGTTTTAACTGAAACATTCTACCTTCAATTTCGAAGCATTCAAAAAGCTTGGGTTATCTTTCAATTATTTGTTTTCTGAATCTCCGTACATGGAATATGCAAATCTTTAGCATATCTGTCGCCTTAAACTAATCTTTTAGATCTCCTTATTTTGTGGCTAATGTTGAGGGAAATTATTTCAGCCATTTGAAGTTCTTTTCAAACGAAACTAACTTCGAACTAAAAAGCTCATATGCATGCATTTCCGTCACACACACACCACGGCATAACCTTTTCCTACTTCATGACGTGTTGCTTTAGAACAATGCAGCCATCATTTCACACTATGAAGAACGCCCTTAGTCACTACTGCACTTCTTTTTGTCATTGTTCAGAATTCGGGTGGACAATTATCATAAACAAGAGTGAAGTGCTTAATCAACAGACTGCTTCGCCACACATCTTCACTGTTGAAAACGTTCCGCTTAAAGCAGTACATTGTTTTACATATTTTGGTTGAATCATTGCGGATTTCCTCTCGCTAGACACTGAGCTTGATGAGCGGATTGGCAGTGCAGCTGCCGTTTTAGCTCTCGTGTCTGTGGTAACCACAAGCTGACCATGAAGACAAAGATGGTGGTATATAGCGCATGCGTACTATATGCTGTACTGTATGACAGTACAGCCATCAACGCAAGACACGAACGGGAGTTGAATACTTTTTTCATTTACTGAACATCCATCGCGTTTTAAACCTTTCGTGGTTGGATAGAGTAACAAATGCAGAAGTTGTGCTCAAAATTTTCCGTCACTCTAGGGCATCAGCATCGCTTATGCAAGCTATGTTCTATCTGTAGAAATGAAGACGGTAGGATTCCAGAAAATCCACTCTTTGGGGCGCTGTAATTGGGAATTCGGTAGGCCACACATGCGGTATAACGACGTTTGTAGCCGGGATATGAATGGTCCAGACATAGACCCTACGAGTTAAAAACTCGCTCGTGGCCTCTCTGTTTGAATGCACAACGTGGAGCGTCATTTTCAAACAGGGAAGGTAGGTACTGCTTTCGGAGGATGAACATTGGCTACATTAACACGATGCGCCGTTTGACCGAGTACTGCTCATCGCTGTGAAGTCTGTGGGAGAGATTGGTTAGTCATTTGAAACGCTGAAAGGGATGCGCTCATCATACACTTACCATGTACATCCATGGTTGGCATCGTCCGAAGGAGGCCAATAGCAAGAATGTGATATTTAGAATAAAGATTTTCATGTTCCCTCAACGATTCCTCAACTATGCAGCATAATCGTGCTGAACATGCTGTCGATGTGGTGGTGGTGTTATTGGTTTGAAAGAAGGACTTCACTGACTTTTCTGGTTTACTTCTCATACTCTACATCTGTGGGTGTGATATTTAGCTTTTATGCGGAAGCAGTAGTGAGAATTTATTCAATAGCCTGCTTGCAAGAACACTGGTAACGTTTAGCTATGAAAATGTAAAGCGTAATGCTGTTATTCGTGGATTTTTGACTCCCAGGATAAATTTTATATTCGTTCAATGGTTGCTGTTTCAGCTTTGTGCGTATTGCACTCTTGTTATTTCAATTCCTTGCTGATTTTCACTTTTGTATGTTATATTGTTTATACGTTTCACCGTTAAACCATTTTGTTTTCCATTTTCATTGTTCACCGTCACGGGGTGTATCCAATGGCGTGTGCTAAAATTAGTGGGCATCGATTAAACAAAACAACGAATGCACAACTAAGAAAACAACCCGCTTCTTTGTTGGGGGCCTAATATTTTGAATTCTTGATAATCAAATTGCGATCGAACTTGGATTTAGAACTCTCGGTGTTTTTACCAGTTTGGGTTCTTCCAAGTTCCTCGGACCTCGGTTGTGATATAGAAAAGTGGTCGATGGCATTGAGACTCCGGCTTACCCACGCTGTAACTAAGTACAAGTAATAAATCAATTTAGCCCGTGTGCGCCTTCGCAATACAAAATTGCGGCATGCTTTTACACCCGTGAATCATTCTCGAAGGGAATGAATCCACAATTTCATTATCCGACCTTTGGATTTAAAAATTCGAACTCGAACTAGCAACCTCGCAATTTATTGTTATTTTTTCAATGCTATGCTGATTTCGATTTGAGATATTTGTGGTGTTTTAGTAGGTAATTTATTATCGGTCTCTTCGTTGTGTCACGTGCTTGGGTCAGCTGATGTCCTAGCATATCAGCTGTTTTAGCGGTGTGGCCGCAAGGACGCGTCACAACTCCATGTGATTCGGTGAACATCACCTGGTATTATGACCACCCCGAATCACAACAATTCTCCCCTCGTGACTGCTTTGGAGATAACCACGTGACGATGCTATCTTCTGTGCGTGATGGTCTAATAAACTCTCGACCGATATGTGCAGATCACGCTACTCTTTTATTGTTTCCTTGGCGAAATTTGTCTGCAAGCTGATCCTCGCTTTTTCAATGCATATTTCGATTGTTATTGGGATTTTCTGGCTGCGAATATGTTGTTGCAGTCTGAGAATAATTCCCATTAGTGTTGCATATGAAGCCTATTCTTGCCCTAGTACTGCTGAAACTGTCATCATGATGATTCTAGACAACCGGTTAACTCAAATGTCCATGTCCATTACCTTGGCCACTTGCTGGTGATACTAGCTGAAATCATACTGCTCCTCAATGAAATCCATCGAGTTTTTAATATATATATATATATATATATATATTCCAGCCCGTTGCTAGGTAGCCTCCTCGTGATATTACATCTGTTTATTAGTTTCTCTTTCCGTCGCTGTTGTGATGAAATTTTGACGACTGTGGTTTTCCGATTGCTTTCAGCCCACACAACCAGAGTTCCAAAGCGAAAAATCTCCCAATCTCGAAGATCTCGTTTCCCCGTCGCAGTCCGAAGAGTCTACCAATCCGGAGCCCCTAATATCCAGTACGCCTGATTTGATTACGACTGCCACGGACGCGTGTTCATCCGTGTCAATCGATACGGTCCGTTCAAGTAATGGTGATTCAGACTTTGAATTGGTTGAGCTACCGAGCACCGATTCTTGCCCCTCCTTCGTCTGCCCAACTCCCGAAGCCGAAGTAGATCCTATCGGAGTATCAGAGGCCTCGTGTCCCCCTCCTATTTCTAGTCTAGAACATTTCCCTTGTCTCCCGGGTGCTGAGAGTCAATTTGTTTTGGATGTTGGCGTCGGTCCTGTGGTCCAAGAAGGAACGCGCCACCCTTGTGCAGGTTCTCTCATCGCGGACGCTCGTAGCCACGATGACTCCCCTGTTCCCGCTCGTCGATCGAAGCGTTCCAAGGCGCGCAAAACGGATTAATTCATTTCTGACTTTGTGCTACTTTGTGGTTTCTTCTTGGAACCTTTTCAATCTAGACTGTCACTTATTTCTCTTGACTTGTCTTTCAGGCAATCACTTTGTAATATTATCTCATTGTTTTCTCCACCACTACCAGATGCGTTTATATACTCTTTCGTGCTGTTAGTTCCATATTCTGATTATTATTGCCAAGATGCATATTTTCCTTATTGCCAGTTCAATCCATTATTGTTTTGTGCTTTTTGTTTTGTTTGCTTTTGCTCTCTGCTACGTATGCTGACTTGTTTATTTCATGCTGATAGTCTAATAATCGTGTTTTCAATGTAGTGCATTGTTTGTTTGTTTGTTTTCATCTTGACTCCTTTGTGGATTACGTGTTGGAACAATATCGCGATGGCTCTTTCACAAGCGACCTCTCGCTTTTGTACATAGCTGACTCCTTTTTCCATTAGGTCACTACGTGTTGCTCTTCGAATTACCACAGACCATAGTATTTCAGGTAACACCGTGCTAAATTAATTTGCCGCCAGCAGTGAGCTGCATGCGCAAACACGCTGGAGTCTCACTGTCATTTTCTCTTCCATCTGCCTATGTCATCTTAGACCAAGCGCAGTCTATATGTCCCACTTTGTTTGGATCAGGCTTGTGGTTATATACATGATGATGGTGATGAAATCACAAGCCTGATCCAGGCAAAGTGCCGCACAACCATAGACTGCACCTGGGCTGTATGTATATATGAAAGCACAAGCCTGATCCAGGCAAAGTGCCGCACAATTAGAGGCTGCACGTGGGCTAAGATACAGTCCGGTTGCCCAGGCCTAGACAGAAATGAGAAAGAAAAAAGAACAATAAAAGGTAGTGAGACTCCAGCTTGTATCAGCATGCAGCTCACTACCTCTGGCTAATCAATTTAGCACGGTGTTAGCCGCACAGCGTAAAGTACTGCATTGTTGCACATCCGTGCAGAATGTTTCGTGTAATGAATAACCTCAGTGAAATTGGCGTTTCCTGTGGGAACGAACAACTTTCTTGTCAGCAATTTGACTAGTTTAGTGGGCCATCTTATTTACTTCACATTACAGTTGTCCAGCTGGCTTCACAGGTTTATTAGTCGCGTTCCTACCGCCACGACCGGTTTCGTGCTGTTTGCTCTCATCATGTAAGGGCAGTTGGATCAGGATCCGCATGCGCTTGAAACAGTGGAGGAATGGTAAACAAGTTGTGTTTGTATGCCAGTGTTGTATAAGGCTGGTAAGACCAACCTGTTCAATCACATGATCCCACACTCATGTATACAGGGTTTAAACCCATGACCATGAACGAAAAAGCTCATTTGAATGCATTTCCATCACACATACACCGCGACCGGTTTCGTGCTGTTGGCTCTCACCATGGGACAGTGGGATCAGGATCCGCACGTGGAAGAATAGAAAAATGTTGCGCTTGTATGCCACTATTGGATAAGTTTGGTAGGACAAACCTATTCGATCTCGAGCCCACACGTATATGTGATCAAGCTCATAGTCTTGAGCAAAAATCCTCATTTGCATGGATTTCCATACTGTCGAATCTGGGTTCAGCACCTCTTACTAGTACACAATCTGACTGTAAGCCTCGCGATCGAAAGGCCAGAAGGTTTCAAATTTGCCATTCCAGACTCAAACTATATTAGTCAATGCCTAGCTGTTGGTCTAATCTTACATGAAAACCAACAGAATATGCTGGGAGGCGTATACAGTTTGGCATCCACGCGTGTTAATGACTAATTTGCTAAGCAGTTCGATTTGCGCGAATGTGTTTCGGTAAAGGCGCATGTTTCTCTTATAAACATGCCTTCTACCTCATAATTCGTTTGGCGACATTTGGTAGTTGTTTTTACGTCCGATTGGTGTTTATTCACTTCCATTTGAGTTACGTCATTTCATTGACATTTACTCTGGAGCTACAAGCGCCAGCGCATTTCATATAACACGTGGTCGTTGTGGATCGATTTGATGAAACTACTGCCAAACGAAAGTATTCAATCAATTTCGTTTTGGTATTTCCTGCATTGTTTTCTTCAAGTCAGTGGTCCACGGAAATCGAATGCGTTACGAACGCTTCTTGTCATGTGACCACACCATCTATTTCGATTGATATCACGTGAACTATCTGCAGCTGAATCTAAAGTGCAAACAACAACTCGTGGTATTTGTGCACCCCTACATATTTCGTGAACTCGATTCCCATATTATTTCAATACTTCAAACGACTGCTAGTCTCTATATCAACCCATGGACTGCATTTCAAAACTCATTTATATACTTCTCGTAGTTAGAATCGCTTAATGAGAATTAATACTTGCCCACGAAATAACTTACGCGGAATCCCACACAATGAGGCGTGAATTGACGCTTGGTTTCAGTCTCGCAATACGTAACCGCATACTGAAGCTCTTCAAATACGATAATCCAGCGTAGCCTACGTCGGAGTGTATACTTAGTTAAGATCTGTTTTCTCTGGAACTCACTGCCATCAGACAGTGAACGGTTTTTAAACAAAAATGGAATGTTAACTTTTTACTCCAACTATCATTAAATACAAAATAATTAACCGCAAAACAGACGACAATACAGATGCCGGTATGGCGTTTCCAAAAGTCATTTGAAAACTTACCAGGTATTCTAAGATATTTGCGGTCCATGAATTTGAAACGTAAATATAAATATAGCACTTGTTTGCATGTACACAACGTATTTGTTCACCTTCCGTTCAATGGCCGTTATTGCACAAAATTTCTTGTTATTTACATTCAGTTAAGGAAACTATGTTCACGTGAGGTATTGAAACGGTTGAGTAATTGTTGTTAACGTTGAAATTATATGTCACTTTGAGCTGAACTCAGCAAACAGTGTATAAACGTTTGGATTCGATTGAATCAATTACTTCACATGAGTCGGAAGTCTCGCGGTTGAGGATAGCTTACTTAGTAACCCCAGCTTTTAGCTCCTGCTTGGAGAGAAGCCATCAAGAATATTTCTCCATTCGTTCTGGTCTTTTGATATGTTCGTCAATTGTTCCCAGACGCTTATTCCGTCTCGGCACCACATTTTGTGGGCGTCCTATCTTCTGTTTACGTCTAGGTGTGTTCCACGTATGAGATTTCTTCTGGTGAGCTCTAGGATTAAATGGCTTAGCTAACCTCAGTATCGACGAACTAATAAGTTTTCCATGTGTTCCTGCATTTCGTGTATTGGCATTACTCTGTTCTTAGTGATCACACGCCAAATGAACCCCGGAAGACTTAGGAGGGACTTTAAGTTTGCTATAAAGCGGCTCATAAAAAAGATATACGTGATTGTGTGACTGGTAGTTTTGTACGCTACTACCCTTATAGACCGAACCTAAAGCACATTCACGTAGCACTGGGTTAGTTGAGAAGAGTACTTGGCATCTTCACGCCTGCTTTGCCTTGAATGTCCACTACGTACCCAGTGCTGAAATACTCGCTGTAAGATTGAGTGCCGATCGTGGCTGACAGAATGATATGAATATGATCAAATGGACTGAACGCTATTTTCCAATCAGAGAAGAATTGCGGAATAATGACAATTGAGCAAGAAGGATGTAGTTAAGAATCAATGAACCAGAGTTTTCATTTTTAGTTTCAGTCATTTCGGTGGAAGTTCCCGTGTATTTGGACGTCCAGACAAGGATAATCGATGTGAGATCTAAATTTGATTCATGAATCGGTTCACGAGATGATTGGTGCATGAATCCGTTCGCGATGTGAGATCTAAATTTGATTCATGAATCGGTTCACGAGATGATTGGTGCATGAATCCGTTCGCGATTTTAGATTATACATATTGTAGCTCCGAGACTCCCCCGGGAGACGTTTTTCACTCCAAAATCAATCTGGTTCAACGTTTAATACGAACCAACCCCCTGCGAGAATTATTCGGCATTCCACACTTACTGCTGGAATTCCGATGTCAGTCAGAATTTGTTACGTGGAACATACCTCCAGATGATGATGATAATGTAAACCTTGTGGAGTGATGTATTCAGATCAAACAACAAATCAAAATGCATGTTTTCCTTTCAAGGTTTTTAATGGTCTAAAAAGCAACAAGCTAAACAACAACCATAGGAATGAAAATATTGAAATTAAGTGTATAAACAATATTAGGAAGTAGATTAAACAGTACATAAGTGTTCTGGAAACGAATAATGCAATAAAAATTCGTCTAATTTCGTTTTAAATTCATGCAAGCTAGTGAAGTGAGCAACGGTTGAAGGTAAACTGTTCCAAGTAAAACAGACACGGACAGAGTAAAAATACCTACAGTTCATGCGGGAATGGGGTACCACCTGCATATTCATGGGTCCGATAATTTCTGGTATCCATTCACGTGAATAAATCCTGTAAGGGATGGTTCGGGGTATGGAATGTTTTATAAAGTATGATAAGGGCTCCTCTGATGCATTGTTGGTGCATTACTGTATTGAAGATATCCACGAGAGAGCAACTATTCTTAAAGTCAAAACAGCTAATCGAAAACACGTTACATAAGTAACTGTGGAGACGTTGGAAATTCAAGCGGTGCTATGATGTTGTTCTACTCTCAGGGTAAGCGTTGTTAAAAGCTGTTACACATGATTCGTAATGTGAAGAAGCATAATCCTGATATCCTCCGTTTAGCTTTCGATTCAAAGCAAGAATTGAACTACTTTATTACAAATACGGTCAAACAGAACGTGAATGACTTGCTTACTCGCTCTGCCCCATTAATCAATACTTGGGTGGGTATCCATGTAGCCTACCCGAGGCCAGGATTGTGTTTCGACTGAGCCTCACGTAAATCATTTTATGTTAATTTATCATTTCAACAAATCGCCATATCCATTTCATTATTAATTGCGCCGATTTGCATGTAAATTCGTTTCACAACCCAATCTGATCACATGTAGGGATCAAGGCTTGCTAGTTGTGAAATCACTTTCAAGGTCGCATACGAACGGATTCAGCGTGGCAATATTCAAATCACGTGTTGATTCTGCCTTGAGCAAGGTCGTTGCCACGTTCACTTCGGTATCGTTATCATTCATTATCATTTATGTGATTCAACGAAGCTTTAAGATGCCACGATATGTGTGTCAATATTCAAATCACGTGTTGATTCTGTCTTGAGCAAGGTCGCTGCCATATTTACTTCGGTATCGTTATCATTCATTATCATTTGTGTGATTCAACGAAGCTTTAAGATGCGAAGATATTTGGGTCGCAACATAAATTGATGGTCCTGGATGGATGGTTTCATAAGTTTAATTACTGGGTACAAATTTTCACAACATTTTGTGTGATTAAAGAAGTTACCCGCAACGCAAACGAGATATTAAAACTCTTGGCATTGACACCACGAGTTAGGAAGAAGTTGTTCTTGATCGCTCACTTTTGAGGCGCTGCTTAAAGCACCATCTCAAAATTGGTGAAGTGCATATACGGCTCTCGGCTGCAGAACATGTTGCGCCGAGCGGTCGAATACCGCACATTGCTGTGAGCGATGCGGGGGAGCGTATTTCTCCTGATTCGGACTGCTTACTCAATTGAAACGCTGTGGAACGTGAAACCGTCATGCATTTGCGATATACATTCATGGTCGACGTCGACCGAAGGAGAACCACAGACAAATCCACTTTGCAATATATGATCATTTCAATCGCTGGGGGCATTTTTCTGTTGTTCTGTTGGTGTTCGCTGCACTCGCATTGTTTGTTCAGGCCATCTTGTCACGAAGCAAGACAACATTCGTGGCTAACATTCTTCCGCTGTGACTTGTGATCGTACTTCGTGGGCTTTTGAATGCCATTCGTCTGTTCGCCCCCCGTACTCGTCGTTACTAGTTTTCGTAATAGATATCCAATTGCTCTATATTTGACAGCCAATAGAAGTTGGATGATCGATATTGTCGCGTGTCAAGTCCTGGGGAATTTGTTGTACGCGTCGATTACTATCAACCTGGACCTGATGTCCAAAGTAGTTAGTGTGCGTTGAGATTAGTGAATTATGATCGCGACTTCGTGTCATCATGTGCCCAACTAGCGAACCATCTTGATATCTTGACATATTTCGAACTAATTTTAGGAACAATCAATGAATTGTAGTAATTCAATCTTCCGGATTTTGTGATAAAATCACACATAGGTTCACAATAACCATAGCATAGTAAATATTCGTTCAGGAAAAATAAATAACATAATCGTGTAATGTCATGCCAAGTCCGGTTGAATACTTACCATGAGTTAAATCATTATGTAACAAATACATGTCTAAACTTTTAATGAATGTTTAGACGCTGGGAGCGGTAACAGTAGTTTCAGGGAGCGCATTCCAAATGAAATATCGGTGACCGCAAATACGGGAATAGGGAATTTGTAGTGTCGCCGAGTGGCTGTGTATATGTTATGACTCGAATATTCGAATAAAAGTCTTAAAGGATTACGTGCGGTAATATTTTATATGTGAGTATCACATCACCTCAAAGGCTTTTTGAAGTGAAGGCTGGGAGGCTCAACTTGTGCTTTCCTTCCTCGTACGTTAATTTCGGGACTCCATTTACCGGTTTGTTTGTACGGTAGTAAATTTTATTGAGCATTAGTACATCTATATTTAGTCAGGGATCCAAGCTTGCAATGCATGTTTCATTGTTTGAATTGTGTAGTTTTTCGTGATTGGTGGAAAATTTCCGGACGAGAAGGCTCGCGAAATACCCAGAAGCCAGAAAGAGCCTTTGTAGATTTCCTCACAATGTATACTGTGCTTTAAGCTACACTTTAATATTACTTTCCGACTGGTTACAGCTCAAAATCCTCTACCTAAAATGGATATTGATACTGGAATAGCTTACCAATTTGCAGTATCATGCAATTTCGAAAACTGAATGGTAGCTTATTTATCACTGACCATTCATGGAGGGCATCTCAATCATTTAATATCGGTACACAGTCCGCAGTATCTTCTTTCCGCGTCCAAATTTTAATATTGTCAGCAAAGAGAATCACCTTGCATGAGTGCATTTGTGGTTGATCCTTGATGTAAACACAGAAAAGCATGGACGGATGACTGAATATTGCGATACGCCACTAGAGGCTTCAATGGCCCGTGAATTTATCGAATGATTGCTTTCCGCCAGGTGAGGAAACTTTCAAATCATACGAGTAGCTGTCCACTGATGCCAAT
The DNA here is from genome assembly GCA_013407085.1 of Atriophallophorus winterbourni. Lineage (NCBI taxonomy): Eukaryota > Metazoa > Platyhelminthes > Trematoda > Plagiorchiida > Microphallidae > Atriophallophorus > Atriophallophorus winterbourni. The sequence continues at coordinate 9,491 of JACCGJ010011519.1, read as the reverse complement.
CTGCTGCAGCTATTGCAGTAGTCCAAAGAGACCAAAAGCTTCAGACCTATCGAGATAGAAAGCGTGGATGCTGGCTCCTTCGTTAACCGCTTACGTCCAGTCGTTTAATACGACCAGCAAATTTGTCAATCATGAGCGAGGTTCACGAGAATCATGATGCGCTACCGAAAGTATATTTTGCAATTCCAACTGATGAAATGTTTTCTCCGTCACTATGCGCGATAGAACTTTGAACAGCACTCGAAATAAGGTGAAAAGATGGTAGTTTGCAGTATCTGTACGTTTATCACCATTTTGGATAGGTGAAATTACCCTAGTCTTCCACCCTGTTGGCACCAGTCCTTCCGTTTGAAATTTTTTTTTAAAAATCACTCATTGGTGAACAACGTTGTTAGTCACAGGATTTTAATACAGTTGGTGTCATTCCGTCCGATCCAGGGCATATTTAGGTTTCATTAGGCGCAAATGCTGTTGTATAATCGCTGAATTGATCTCAAGGTCAGTTAGCTTTTGCGTCCTTGTTAATGTCGGTATGTCTTCAGTCAACGTGATCTGAATGCAGATAGAGAAAGTAGTAGAGATAGGTGCACATTTGTGAACGTTCCAAAGGTAAGACAAATTTGTCGATAAATTCTGTTGATATTCATTAGTCAAGCAAACATTAATTTTATTATTTTGCAACAACAACTTTTTTAACCATAAATCTTTGAATTTGAATTTGAATTTGTTTGTCAAAGGTGAATGCAAAATGCAACAACTCGCAGGCCTCGGAATTTGGTAGCGATTATTAATGGAGATAACTGTCCCGGTGTTTGTTACGTTTGCCAGGTTCGCCAGGACAAGCCAACAGTGACTTACTCGGAGACGAAAACTCCTGAGAATGAAATTGAGACGCGTCTAAATTGACTAGAATCCAGTATACAAAAACTGAATGAACTGATAATAGAGGGAATAAAAGTACCATTGTTGTCAGAATTAGAGTCTACAGCCAAAGAGCCGATAGAAAATCCATCATACTCGGACAGGCCAACATTTGCCCAGATAACTGCGCAGATGGTGACTAAAACGGGTGAGTGTTCGCCGGGATCAGTGACTCCTCAACTGAACGGAAACGAGAAGGGACTCAGTAAAATCAGTTCCCAAAAGACCGACTCAATTTATAATCCAAAATCCGTGTTATATGTACAAACGTGATCGAGTCACGGGAAACGCTGTTCAAAGCTAAGCAAAAACATGGCTTAGTTGAATGGCATAAACTTTGTAGTCAGATGGGAATGGCCGCAGTTACTCCCTCATCAATAGTTCGGCTGAATCGCCACCTGAATTCTCCTCAGAAAGATGATCCTCGCCTCTTACGAATAATGCTGCAATCTGTGGAGGACGTGGAAAATGTACTCTTAAATGCTGATCTTCTCAGAGGTGTTCCAGAGTCTACATGTCGTATCCATGCAGACTTACCGTGTGTTGCTTCTTTCTGTTCAGTCAATATCGCCATCCACACTGTTTTTCTGACCTGTCATTATCCTATTGCTTTACGGACCCTTTTGCTTATTTTGACCTTGATTTACTGCGCACAATTTGTCGTAATCTCGATTGCGTGGGAGGGTCGGACATTTGAACTTGATTTGATTTTGACTCGTGTACGTAACTTGGTACGTACACGATATTGTTTTGACATTGACCCGGATCTAACCCGGTTAACCCAATAATTGAGGTATGTTTTTCAGTTATTTTAATTGTCTCAATATAGTACCGCTTTTATTGACAAATCCTAGTTGGTTCTGAAATACCTGGGATTTTGCGCGTAACTCCATATTGGGGAATTCCCTTGATTCGCAATAAGAATCAATGTACAACGCTGTTCAAAGCTAAGCAAAAACATGGCTTAGTTGAGTGGTATAAACTTTGTAGTCAGATGGGACTGACCGCAGTTACTCCCTCATCAATAGTTCGGCTGAATCGCCACCTGAATTCTCCTCACAAAGATGATCCTCGCCTCTTACGAATAATGCTGCAATCTGCGGAGGACGTGGAAAATGTACTCTTAAATGCTTATCTTCTTAGAGGTGTTCCAGAGTCTACATGTCGTATCCATGCAGACTTACCGTGGTGGGAGAGAAAGTCGTCGAATAAATCTCGAGAAGGAAATAATCCTAGAAGTATTGTATTTCTGGGCATTAGGGAAGATGCTGCTGACGTACCGTCTCAGGAAAACGTTGAGCACGATCACCAACAGTGGAAATATCTAGCCGAAACAATTGGTATTAAAAAAGCCATAGTAGTGGATTGATTTAGAATACCGCGGTCTGCCAACTATAAAGGCAAGGTCCTAGCCCTTTAAAAGCTAACCATCTTGACAACCGAAATGATCGATAATATCAAAAGTGAATGGAAAGTTAGTAGAAGAAACCTACCCCAAAACGTCAAGTTGAGCTTGCCCAGGATAATAGCCAGAAGCAAGCAAACGTATAGTACCGACCCATCAACGACTAGAAGATCCGAACATGGGCTTCGTTTTGTTGTCCGAAGCAGAACACTTGGCAGCCACCCGCTTGAATGGAGTACATCACAAAAAGATCTCGGAATCTTGGTGTCTGGCACTTTGAAGAACAGCCTACAGTGCGAAGCCGTCTACAAGCGTGCGTGCAGCTTGCTAGGTTTACTGAAACGCATTTTCGGACGTTCCCCACCACACTCACTCGTAAAATTACTAAACACTTACATACATCCTGTCGTTGACTACGCTGTACAAGCTTGGACGCCATGGATGGAAAAAAACATCTCGCTCCTCGAACGAATTTATCACAAGGCAACCCAAACGGTTACCGGATTGAATAATTTACCCTTTGAGCAGCGACTGACCAGACTTGGACTGTGCACCCTCGAGCGCAGACGTATGCTACACGACCTCACTCTGACATATCGAATCATCTACGCGAAATCCCACCCTCTCAAACACCTCTTCAAGTTTCGTTCCGTTGTCCCCACACGCAGCCACCCTTTGACACTTCAAATCCCACACTCACGATTGAATTGTCGTCGTCACTTTTTCGCTGTTCGTGTATGCTTCTTGTGGAATAGCTTGCCGACAGATATTGTTACCTCAGCGAACGAGCACATCTTTAAACAAAGGTTACGAAACATTATGTTGAGAACAACTGCGTTGGCCCCTACCTATTGATGTCTATATTTTTTAACGCACGGAACTACCGTCCATCCAAAGATTCTTTTCCCTCAGTCTGTGTTGCCATTGAGGATTATTTTTGCTCCACCTATGAAGAACATGGATATGATCATACAAGTAACGATTTTTTTTAATTTTTTATACGTATATCCTATGGTACTGTACAGCAATTTGCTTTTTCAACCATAAATCTTGAATCTTGAATGTTGAATCTTGACGTTTGATAATCTAGATAGGCATACCTTTCTGATGATTTTTTGTATAGTTTTTTCGCTCTGCTTGACATAGGTAGTCAAAATTCAAGACGAATGGTCGCTCAAACGCTGCAACCTTCTGAGTATTCAATCGAAACAGGAATCGAAACATTGTTCAATATTTCTATAAATCCTGTGATTGTCGCAAGCCAATTGCTCAAACTAAATGTAAGAAAATCCACAGGTGCGGATGGCATCACACCGGATGTTCTGAGGTTCTGCCATCGTCAGCTTTGTGAACCGCTCTCCAGCCTGTTTAACTATTCGTTACTTAAGGGAGTTGTACCGAAAGATTGGAATTGTGGCGTGATTACACCTATCTTCAAAGGAGGCTGCGATCTGACGGTGAAAATTAATATCGCATTACACTGTTACCTGTTATTGGTAAGGTCACATTACGTATAGTTTTGGAAAGAATGGTTGCACACTTTGAAATGCGTAATTTGTTTTCGCCAGCGCAGCATGAATTTCGATTTCATCGCTCTTGTCTAACAAAGCTTCACATAGCTTTAGACGACTGGACGAAGGAGTTGGATAGAAGTTTTTACATTCACGTCTGTTACTTAGACATTTCTACGGCTTTTGACAGAGTCAACCACCATTTGCTTCTTCAAAAACTGATATGTCTTGGAATATGTGAACCACTCCTTTCATGGTTGTGCTATTACCTGTCAGATCGCAACGCCTGAGTTAAAGTAAACGGAGTGCTATCCAAAATGTTCAAAACCACCAGCGGATTCCCACAAGGATCCGTGCTAGGCCCGCTCCTCTTACTAATAAACAAACGATTTAACCCCCTCATATCATCCGAAATGGTCCTGCTCGCGGATGATATGAACATTTGAATGCAAATTAGTTCTGCAGGTGATTGTGAGATACTGCAGAGGGACCTGGACATCGTGTCAAATTGGGCGGCCATGAATGATATGACATTCAACATACGGAAAAGTAAGATGCACCAGCTTGGCAAGAATGTTCCTTGGACATATCGATTGGGAACTGAAAACCTAGTATGGAGTTCGTTAGAAAAAGATCTTGGAGTGTGGATTAGCGGGAACCTGAAGAGCACAGCGCACTGCCAGAACATATATCGACGGGCAAACAGATTGTTGGGTATCTTTCGAAGAATATTTATAAGATTCTCTCTGGTAACCTTACCTAGGGTAATGAATGTCTACCTTCGCCCTACGATGAAGTATGCGGTAAAGGTCTGGGATCCTTGGCTGCGAAAAGACATTGCTCTCTTTGATACAATCTATCACAGAGCAACAAAGTTAGTGATGGCTCTTCGCAATGTTCCGTACACCGAAAGATTGCGACGTCTGGGTCTATGTGACTTTACCCAAAGGAGGTTACGACGCGATATTATTCTGACCTATAGAATTGTGTCTACCGAAAGACATCCACTAAAACACTTGCTCGATGTGTGTGATGGGAAAGTGGCACGCCGACATACCTTATCCATTTACGTCCCGTGTTCCCGTATTGATTGTCGGCGCCATATTTTCGCCATACGTGCTATATTTCTTTGGAATTCCCTACCCCAATATGTGGTGGACTATCCTTGCCTGGCGGTGTTTAAAGCGAAATTGGACTTACATATGTAAAAGATTATAATTCGTGAGCCTTACATTTGATATTCTCTATTACTTTTATACTATTATATTTTTCACATTTCCATTCAGACCGACATCCTGTGGTGTTTTAAAGTATTAACTTTTTTGACCATGAATCCTTGAATCCTTGATCCAAGCAAGCAACAACGACTCTCATTTCAAACATTAGTCCTGAAGTTATTTTGCTCCGTAAAACAAAGGCAGTAGAACGCCTGCAATTTCACGTCCAGTCTGAATCTGGACTGTAGAATCTACGGAAGCGTTTTGATAAACCTTAGTTCTACTAAGCATACACGGAGTCATACAAATTGTCTCGTTATGCCGCAATCAAGAGTCTATTTTATACGGCATTTCTTCTCGGTGGGTATTTACTTTCTGTGGAATTCACTAGCACATGATATTTTGAACACTCCAACGATCCGTGATTTCAAATCGAATCTGAACATATCAAAGAGCACTCCACTATCGGCCCTGTATATTGACCCCATATGAACCCACACAAACCAAACACCTCAATAGAATTTTTATTGCATCCGCTGTATTTTATAGCTGTCATCCAATGGTACATGTAAAGCGATTGCTTTTCTACCATAAAGTTTCGATTCTTGATTTTTCATTCTGGTCGGCTTGAAATAAGCTCCCATTCAACTTTCAAAAATGCATGGGGTTGCAAATTGGCCAACCATTTCAATACGCATATCACTTTGCGCAGTCACTTTAGAGCTTGGTCACGTTGGAAAAGGCTCTTGGAGCCTAGGTTTGCGATCGCATTAAGAACGGCATGTATTTTGAGGTCGTTTGAAAACGTGATTTCGGTCATTTCGTGAAATCAAACACGTTAATGTTTTCTAGAAATTAGCGTGTGACGAAGGAATGCAACGATTGAGCTTCCCCCATCCGAATTTGTAGAAGCATTCGTAGTGATGTGATACTCGGGATGTGATACCGTTACGCTTGCTGAAGTGCGGTCGCATTTTTATTGCTCTGACACTGTTGGTCATATCTTCGATGAATCGTCTCGGATTTATACTATTCAAAGAATTTGGCGTTACTTCCGACTATTAATATCGGAATCCATACGTTTTGATCATGTCAACCGATCAACAGCGAAGTTACCGTTTCGACGTAAATATCTCAGATTGCTCACGCGCGCAAAAGTTTTCCCACGGCTAACTATCATACGGTTTTTACTATCATTACAAAGATCGCAACAAGCTACGCATCTTGATACGTGATTCAGTGATCTATCCTGTGTGGTTACCGAGTTATCGTGGATTATTCGCTAAATGATGAAATAACGAGTTCAAACCAGTTCGACCAGTGGAACAAACGCTCATCTCTCAATCGGCCGCCCTAATTCAGGCTACTAACATGCGTAAACGCGTCACGACATCCAACACAGGCGAAAAAATCGATCGATCAAGCTGGGTCCGCGAGGATTGTTGCCCCGACACCGACATGGAAATAAATTGATCTCTGCGTCAAGTGCTTTGTACTTTGCTATTTATACCTGCACGTGACCTGTGATTAGACTTTGACTGATGAGTAAGGCCGGTGAACGATAATAACTTTCCATCTCTCGATTGGAATATGTTTGGGATCGATCGTGTATTCATAATGCAAAGAAATTTGAGGGCAATCGGTTAAAGCAGTTTTTGGGTAGCGTTTCACTTCTGACAGAAGCTTCGTCAGACCAAGGGTGATAGTCAGGACAGGGAAGATGATTAATTAGTAGTCGACCCCCACCACCGATTTGACCTAACCGCTAACAGCCTATAGTACGCCTACGCTGTGTTACGTCTCGTAAGAATGACTAGGATCCCCGGGATGCGAGGGAATATCAATCCCTTATTCGTGATTCCGCCTTGGCGAAGCACGTTTTAGATACGGGCCACAGCTTCGATCTAGACAATGTGGAAATATTGAGACGCGGTATTAAACCGAATAGCGAACGCCTACATGCGGAGGCGGTCGAAATTGCCAAGGCAGGTCGACTGGCAGTCAATAAGGTGGACGGAGCAGAAATCTCCACAATCTGGCGGTCGGCACTGATGCGAAAGTAAACAGTTTTATTCGCCTTATACCTACTAGTTAATTAGATTTTGTTTTTCTTCAAAATTAGCTTAACCTTAGCCCCGTTAGTGATGTACTTTTACGCATGTGGGTCTCTGTGTCAACTGACCTTGACCGTGTTCACTTGTATTAGATTGATGTGGATACACACACAAGGCGTAGGCGTAGTGTAGGCTGTTAGCGGTAAGGTCAAATCAGTGGGGGGTTGACTACTGCATAATCATGTTCCGTGTACTTACTATCACCCCTGGTCTGACGAAGCTTCTGTGTCAGAAGTGAAACGTTACCGAAAACTGCTCTAACCGATTGCACTCAAATTTCTTTGCATTATGAACTATCCATCTGTTTGTTATTTCTGCCATGCCTGTAGAAATTCCAATATAAATGGCCCTCGCACGACTATATATTCATCTTTTGGAAATGTGCCTAATACAATAAAGATTAGATTGTAGCAATTGGAAGAGGGGGCTTGCACAAGTGAAGAATTCGGTAGACCCATTAATCAATCAATCAAAACATGTAAACTGAACTGTGTCAAAAGTTCATTCGTAATTTTGACTCGCATTTGTTACAAAAATAATTGACGGCACTTGTGTATTACGGCTCAGTTTGTAGGCACTACGTAAAGCTGGAGAAAAACAGCTACTGTTTGCGACAGCTGATGGTAGATCACACCTTCATCGTGTAAATGACTCAGATCGACGGAGTCTATCGCTGTGCGTGCTGCGGGAGAGATTGCTCCTCCCGAATCAAAATATTTAGCTATTTGAAACGCTGTGGAGCATGAAACCATCATGCACTTAGGATTCAAAGTTTTAATTGTGTAAAAAGCAAGTACTTTACAATAACCATAGATTAAAATATCGGGAATGCATAAAAGGATGTTTTTTTCAATATGGAAAGTCAGTTTATGTATTGAGGTCATAGATTGTATTTGGTCGACTTATATTTGTCATGTCCGCGTTGAACATGTTCAGGCTTGATGCACAAATGATATGTGGTGGCAGGAAGTTCCATATAAAACAAAACTCGGACAGCAAAGAAGAAGCTTTGATCTGGAGTGTGGAATAATTTAATTGTCGCCATGAGATCTGCTACCACGTGCTACTTGTCGATGAAACAGGTGTTCTAGATGGTGATCCACTGTATTCAGAATGTTGAACAACAAGCTCAAGACACTCCTGACTCGACGGTACGAAAATCAAATAGGTTCAGCGTTGCAATCCTCTCATCGTATACATCGTGTATAGTCCGGTCACCCGTTTTGTAGCGCGATTGTATACACGTCGCAGCAAAGCCATGTCCTTCTGTGGCCATGGGGACCGTGCTTGATCTGCGTACACCATTGTTGACCGGATATAGATGTCAATTATCCGTTGGAGTAACTGCTTTCTGATGATGTACATCAATGGTCGATATCGATAGAAGTAGGCCAACAACATATGACATAAAATTATTGACGTTGATTAAAATCTTTTTTTTCGTTTTCATGGACGAATATCAGATAAATTACGTTGCTGTGAAACTGAATGCATCTTGTCACCATAAATTATTGAATCTTGAATTATACCCTAAGTTTTCCAAGCTATACTTTAATCATATCTGGATGCAATTCCATCATTGCATTTGATTCAAATGTAAAATGCTTTAGCATCGGCAGTGTAAAACAAAATCAAATCGAATAAATTCAGGGATTTGATTCGCTCATTGTATGGTTTCCGGTTGTGTACGGTGACAAGTTTGGTAGCTCGAAGGTATATTGTTTGCAAAGTCGCAACATTTTTTAAGCCATGGCGACCATGCTTGCACTACATATTCCATTGCGGGTCTGATGCACTTATTTATAATTTAAGGAATTGTTTGTTTTGAGAACCTACCGAAAATTCTCTTTAGGCGTGACAATTTCTGTGATGTTTTGCGATAGACGGAGTTGCAGTGGCTCGACATCCCTAGGGTGTTGCTTATTAACACACCAAAGTCCTTTTGTTCCATGGTCAACAAGAGGCTGTGTGTACCAAGAAAATACTGGAACTCCACATATTCTCCAAGGTTTAACATGTGACACTTTTGGAAATTGAAAAATAGGCGATTTTTTAAGGATCAAACATGGAGGTTGTATAGATCCTTCTGGAGCAGTTCCCAACCTTCCGGCTTATTTATCCTCGACCACACTTTTATATCGTCCGCGAACACTACGATCTTACATTTGGTGAGAGCCGGTATATCATTAGCATAAATTGCGAAGAGGATTAGTCCGAGGACGGATCCCTGAGGCACTCCACTTGTCACGGCTACCGACTTCGATAAAGCACCGTCCACAGAGACTTGAACAAGCCGATCAGTCCGGTAATTTTGTAACCAGGC
>JACCGJ010011518.1:0-25101 GCA_013407085.1 Atriophallophorus winterbourni | reverse complement strand
AATTTCTGTCCAGTAGTCATTTGCACATCGCCTTGCAGTATGTTGGACCTTATTTCTAGCTGCTCTTAAAAGACGTAAGTTCTTATCTGTTGGCATACTTTGAACCTGAAGAATGCTGACCATTCCTCATCCAACACAGCAGTCATCTCGGAAGCTTTTGCTTCGAACCAGTTGCTCGCCCAAGCTTTCTTCGGACCAAAAGTGAAAAGTGTGACTCGGCATATGAAGCTTTTTATCGATTCCCAGTTTTTTGAAGCAGATTCAAGTGGGGTTGTGTTTCTGAACTCGGCTGTAAATGCTTTTTCAAATCGCGCGTCTAGATTATGTTCACACATGCGGGTGACGTCAATCCTAGGCTTACCAGGCAATTTGGTGCGGTGAAATTTTATGTCGGAAAGCTTCAGTTTTGCACAGACCAGTGAATGATTAGTGTCACAGTCTGCGCCTTAATTTGATCTAGTGAAGAGTACGCTTCCTATAATTAAGGCCCTCACTGTGCACAGTGTAGCACAGTGAACCACCTTGATTATATAAAATTAAGATATTGAAAAAGTTACCTGATATTTATTCATGATTTTTGCAGTGAATTTTTCAATGATTTTTTCGTATGCACCATGAGTGCAGTTCACTGTGTTGCAAAAACGAACCTATATGCTTTCGGCACAAAAGCTTAAAACTTTCACAAAAACACTCATGGTTTCATGATATTTTGTCTTCAGGTTCATCATTGATCCGCTCATCAGGTTCACCTGGTTTCATTCTCTTTGTGCGCACCAAACTCTGGATCGATATTGCATATAGATCGGTAGATTCAGCTGATGTGCGCTATACGCTTTTGAGAGACTTTCATATTGCAGTAATTCAGAAGTGAAAACTTTTCGACCTGAACGTCTATTACGTTGGTCTGAATCACACGAATTATGTATTTATAGTTGAGGTGTTTGCGCACAGCACGTGACTCTCAAACATGCTTCGGATCATCCGCCGATTACCGGTTCATTATGCAATCATCTCGAGGGTAATGTGATCTTTATCCATTTGCTGCTATTCTTGCTGTTGCCACGCCAAGGGCGTTATACTGACACTGATGAGCCGATAATATGCGACATTTTTTTCGCCGTTCCATGCAATCAACACACCGACAAAATGCTTTCCATATACATAACAACTACCTGGTTCCTTTTTGTTTACCCACATCATATTTAGTCCTGTTACAATTTAGTATTCGGTAAATCTGATGAATGGATTTGAACGTACGATCAGCCCATTTTACCGCTCGCCATCATATGAAACCACTGTTAACGACAAATTAATCGAATTCTTGCAATACCTCACAAGCTGCAGACTACTCCATTGATGAACATGGGTGGCTCTAACCTTCCTCATCTGTTTTCAAAAAGTGAAGACTCCGTGCGATCGTTCGAACATAAATTGAAGGAGGTTATCGAATAAGCTTCACAGCACAATCACGTTGATCAGCCAACTCGTAGACAGGGTCTTGACAAACCTTCAGCTATTAAAATTGTCTTGACGTATGAAGCAACCGCGGTTAAGGATATTCAATAACTGGTACCATTGGGAATGAGTGACCATGCGGTGCTCATCTTTGATTATATAAGTAGTGCGGAACGACTGTGCGAACATACATAATTCTTTAGGAAAACACAATTTAAATCCTCAAGTTTCAGACTACAGGAAGCACAGAGACAAATTTCAGCGTAACTACAAATTTTTTATCAGGAGTATAACTAAGAAATATTTAGCTGAAAAGACAGAACCTTAGGTTAATCAAGAATTATGTTGTGGAAGAAACTTGCAAGCGATTCTGTAAGATGCGGAATCACGTAACTACTCTTGTAGGGGAGAATAGCTAGCAGTTCTATTGGAACTTGCTTAAGAGAATGGAATTGTATTTTAAGTTTCTCTCCCAGATAGTCAATGAGCGATCAAGTATCGAACTACGCCTAATGGATTCACTAACTATGCCCAAGATAAGGCCGATGATTTAGCAACGTCTTACCCACTTTTCTTTAATATTAAGCGTTGTATCCCATATCAAGTTTGACAAAATTCGCGTCTTTTGGAGGTATGAAGTGAAATGACTGTCAATCAATATATGGTTGGTCGGGAAGTTTGTCAATAAAACGTAAACAAGTCTTCTGGACCAGTCAAAGTACCCCAGGCATACGTCGCAGGTGTCGATTGGCCTTGACCGCTATTCTCACGCGATTATTCCATCTCAGCCTACAAGAAGGAAACAAAGCAACGCATTGGAAATCATTGATGATAACTATTTTCTATAAAGGTGGTAGCCGTTCAGACACAGCGAAATATTGACCGGTAACACTACTTCCGGTTATCTCTCAACCACTGAAACGCATTGAGACTGCGCGCATAAGGGATTATTTTGAAAACCAAAATATTTTGACTGTAGCACAACACGGTTCTTAAAGTAATCGTTGCTGCTTATCTGACCGTCTTACCACGTTCAAAGATTGGACCAAGGCACTAGATGAAGGTGAGGCTGTTCCTGCTAGCTAAATTGACATTTCCAAAGCTGTCGATAGAGACAACCATGACATTTTAAATAAAAGGCTTGGAGCTTAGGGAATTAATGGAATGTTGCTGAATTGGATAACGGTCTATGATTCTGATATGCACTTCTAAGTTTCGATCGCAGCGCCTTTTTTGGAATACCAGACGTCACAAGTGGAGTTCCACAAGCCTCGGTGCATGGCCCTCTCCTATTCATGGTTTACATTAAAGATATCGTTGAGGATATTAGATGTAAATTGATAGTGTTTACCGATGATATAAGAATATAGAAACTTGATGGGTCTGTAAATGAATGTTGACATTACAATGAGAACTGTGCACGTTATTTCTTCGGAAGCAGTCAAATGAGTTATCATTTAACCTTGCGAAATGTGAAATACTGCGGCTTGGATAATATGTGTGCCACACGCATCTTCTTGGCACGCAAGATCTCGTCTGGACCACCGCAAAAATAGATATAGATATCTAGTTATCGTTTAGCCTCGAGCCTGCACATCGTTGCCGTAGAATTTACTACATATCCTCCCATATCTTGAGTCTTCTCAAAAAGAATTTGAGGATTTCCACGCAGTAAAATGGACCACGGTTAATTAATACGTATGTGCCTTCTGTTATGGATGAATATATCCAAGCCTGGGCACCATGCTCGAGAAAGGATATCGAAATACTTGACAAAATGTATCACCGAGCGAAAACGTTGGTGTTCCATTACAGAAATTAGCCTTTGAAAGAGCAAAAGTTAAAACTAAATCAACATGATTTTACTTAACGACGGATACGGAGTGAACTCCTATTGGCATTCAAAATTTTGCATACTGAGAACCATCCAATGAAACAATGGCCAACTCAAACATGAAAACAATAAGAGGCTTTAAGCATTCGCATTCTGGATTGGATATTCGTCGAAATGCTTTCTCTGTGAGAATTTGTTTCACTTGAAACATTTTGCAAACAAAATCACACGCTTGGAATCTGTTCTCGTTTTTGCAACTGAGTTAAGTGAGTATATGACGAACCATGCGGGATGTGACTGTCGTTATTGATGTTTAAGACATTTCGTAATTTTACTCCATATACCTGTCATCCTATGGTTATTGATAAGCTTACTGCATTTTTACACCGAAAACCTTGTGAAATCTTAATTCTGAAAATTACAGGGTACGGTTTAACCCACGTCCTCCAAAACTTCCGCACTTATTCGCCTCTAGTGGTCCGGTTATTATGGTTCACGAGCTCCTCTATTCGGAAAGTCCTCCATAGACTTTTTTTCTGTTTGTTTTGCCTTAAACAATCTTGTTTCCCGCCCCAATTTTTCCTGGCATCTGCTTTGCGTTGCATTAGCGACAGCGACGCTGATTCAGTTGGTCGGGGTAAATTGAAAATAAAAGGCGAAAACACAGACACTATTCTTGATACTGAAGCGATAATTTCAAGAGAATGCTTAAACTGAGATAGATTTCAAAGAGATAAAGTAAATAGTTGCATTGCTTTATAATTCCGGACGTAGAACACGAGTTTACCGTCGTTGTTGATGAAAGCAATTTTGCGATTGGAGCAGTTTTGCCTCTATCGCGGGAATTGTTAAATTTGCCAGCGGTGTATAAACGGAGGCAGATTTATAACGGTCAACAACACAGAATAAATGCCTGAAATCCGTTTGAAAGCTCGAGAAATAGAGACACGATCTGCTCGCTCTATCATTACGCGTGAATTCAGACTGCAAGCTAGTGAGATGACTGATTACATATATAATGTAGGTAAGATTGACACGATAAACACACCATTTACAGGAGTGTACCTTCTCCGTTGAACACATAAATGAACAAATAACGAGTTGCCTTTTTCGTTATCACGTCCAACTTCAGGGGATCTTGACAAAGCAGCGATGGCAGTCCTGTGAACTCAGTGCAACCGCTAAGTTGTTGTACAGACAGCTGAAATGAAGACGACGAATTAACAGAGGAGGTGTTTGACCATCTAGAGAACAGAAACAAGTGGATGACAAATTGTTTAGGAATAGGGATTGCTGTGTAAATTGAACAAATTACGTATATTGGCGGGGAGTATAATAATTTTAATGAAATTCGACAAACACTTCCGACCAGGAAAAGTAACATTCATCACCAAGCCTTCAAAATGCTACAACCTTGAAGTCAAACATAATGACCAGCACGCTAGTGCAAACCGATGTGTGGAGCTACAAAAGCGAACTGCATTTGGCCTAGAATAGCTTGCGCTGTTGAATAATTCATGGAAGCAAGACGTCACTGTAAGGAATCAATAGATGACAGATGAGGAACTCGCCTGATGTTTGAAGTGAAAGGAAGCAGGACAATGCAGGTTTGGGTCATGGATGTATTCGGACACCCACCAATGAGCAATCCGAATTACTGCTATATTGCCGTGATAGTTGAGCATTTACCTCGCTTGTTAGAAGCGGTTTCGTCATTAAACTAAACCGACGAAACGTTGACACACATGTTAACGGAAAACATAATTGTCCGTTTCATGATTTTAGAACACGTATGGATAGATCAAGGTTCGTTTGTAGAGGCAAGAATTTACTGAGGTATCCGGCGACTGAGAACTTCGTCGTGCCTTCCACAAAGTAGAGGTATTGCGTAGAGGTACTAACGAACAATAAACTGTGGTTGCAAACTCACCAATAAAATAGACAAAAACCATATCACTAGAGAAAAATTGATGATAGGACGCCAGCTATCACTGATTAACTCTAGATGTTTGGTGCATAAAGAACCGGTAGTCGGTGGACAATGTGAAGCAGGTGCTATAGCCACGTGCAGCTCGCAAACAGTTGATCAATAAACACCCAGATACAGCTCTTTACTGGTGAACGCAGACCACGCCGCCGGCGTGCAACTGACACGCTACAACTGAGGTCTTACTGTCGTTGCATGCGCTGCGGGAGAGAATCTTTATCCCGAATCGGGCTGTTCAATTATTTAAAAAGCTGTAAAATATGAACATTCATGCGATTGTGATTTACATCCATGGTCGACATCGACCGGAGGAGGCCAACATAGCACAACACTCAGGTCGTGTGATTCAAGCCAACGTAATAAACATACAGTGCGAAACATGTTGACTTCTGAATTACTGCAATATGAGTATGTCTGAAAAGCCTATAGCGCACATCAGCTAAATCTGTGAATCTATTTGCAATATCGATCCAGAATTTAGTGCGCACACGTTGTGATCACCTGAGAATAAGACCACTGAAACCCGACGAGCGAATCAATAATGCAAGTTCACGTCAAGAAAGCGTAGACGATAGGTCGCACTCTAGACGCCATGAAACTGAACACAAAATATACTGTGTGTCATTTGAAAATTTTAGGCTTTAGTTTCAAAAGCATATTGGTTCGTTTTTGCAAAACAGCGGAGTGCACTCATGGTGCATACGAAAAAATATTTGAAAAATTGACTGCTTATCTCCTCTTTACTTTCTGTGATAATTTGTCGAGGAGCGACAAAAGTAAGAATATCTCGTCACCCGAGCTTCGATCGAACATTGTGGTGCAAAAATTCAATGCAAATCCCAGTATCCCGTTATTCAATTTCAATAGTCCAAAATGCATATTGCTTTACAAAAACCACAGAATTATATGGGAACTACGAATAATATAACAAGCAAAGTCGGGATTTGGTTGTTTACTGAACAGTTGAAGAATCAGGTAAAAATCCAAAAGGCAGACATTTTTTCGATTGGAGGGATGAGACATGTAGATGCCTGGGGTGAAGATGTGCTAAGGGTCAAAAAGGCATCAAGCCTTCTCTTGAACACCTGCTGATTTGGTGAGTTTACAACATAATCGGATAGATTGTTCCAAGAAAAAATGTCGTCTACAGTGCAGCTCTTATCTCATGCGATCCTCGTAGATTAAATAAGCATTGTAGATGGTAATTGCGGTATTCAAAATATTATAAACCAAAATCAAATCCCCCTAGAGATTACGACGCGGATCATCGATTAAATTCAGGATTCTAATTTGCTCATTGTATGGTTTTCCGCAGAGTCCGGCTACAAGTTTTGTAGCTCAATTGTATATTCTTAGCAAAGTCGAACGTCTCCCCCACAACCAGCCTCAGAACAACTGTGCTAAATTCAATGTCATGGTTGAGATAGTTTGCTAGACTTGGCCAAATTATCCCTAAGAGTTCCGTGTAGGTAGACCAACGTAAAATGAGCAACGCCTTTCCAAATTTGCACACTGTCTAGTCTTTGTGACAGTAATGCATTCTTCCAATCGAAGTCAAATCATAAAGTTCCTTGAAAAACAACGATACCTGTCAGATTTCATTGTCGTTAGTTTATACTGCACCTGGCGAGGAGATCGGATCGGTTGGATGACCACATTAGATGTTACTGGCTTCTTCACGAATGGTTGAGAATATAAAACTAATAAATGTTTCAGTTTGTAGAAACATTCCTGGAGATTATTCACGATCTGACAAACGATGTACCGGAGCTGAGGCCGCAAGACGAGGGACTACAACGGTGATGGTCCGAGGTTTGAATCCCACCCGAGGCAAATGATATACACTGCTGATGCGCTCTAACAAGATAGAAACTTTTGTCCAGTGTTTACTATGTTTACCGTCGTGAATAACATTGCGAATATTTCGAAGGTATGTTTAACGGTAAGTAGAGCGATAAACATAAAGCATGGAAACTTCACAACCCCTCAAAAATCAAAGTATATCTCGATTAGATTTCACCCCAGATGGAATTGGTAAGCCGAGGATCTACGTTCATCCTATGTGTAAAGTTCATTATACAGAGCGATTTGAGCTACGTTCAAAGCTAAGATCAGCAAAACAATCTCCACAAGATTCAGCCTCCCAACAATTTGTTAATCGGCCTAAAATATGCATACGTCGACGAATTCAAGTTCGAGATTCAAGAATTTATGGTCACAAAAAGCACATAGCTTCACAATTAACATATCATAGTAAATATTCGTTCAGGAAAGAGGTATAAAATAAACATGTAATGTCAAGTATAGTCAAGTTGTATAGTTACCATGAGTCAACACGCACGTTTCATCAAATCGATATGGCTGCCACATACCCAGACTCCAAGTTCCCTTTCCTATTCGGTTCAGCTCAAAATCGTAAGTCGATTTGCAACACGTGCAATTTTGGAAATTGAACGAGCGACTGGTTCATAGATAGTCAGCATCGGTTATCACAATTGACAATTGTAACTACTCTAGATAGAGCATGGATTTACAGCATAACCATAAAAATTTTGAGATTTCTCCTACCATTGAACACCTAGATACTCCCACAAATATTGATAAGCTCAATAAATCGTTCAGCATTTTAGGGAGAGCGAAAGCACATGTGCTCATCCAATATATAGAATAGCTTTATTACTGTCAGTTCTTCGATTATTTCTACAGTGCGGGCTAACGAAGTGTTTCCTGTATAAATGCAAAATACCAAGTTCATCTCGCTATTTAAGAATTACGGAGACTATTACAATTACCGAGCAATTACTTTTCGAAATGTTGAAGACAAATTGTTTGCTGACGTCTTACAGATGCGGCTGTGTGTATAATCTGGTTGTTTGCACCGCAAGTCTGAAGGTATCTTCCACGTTTATAAAACATTTTCTCTTAGACAACTCATCTTGTCAGTAGAAGCACTCCCGCTGGTTCACACAGCATCAGGCACGGAGGCTGTGAGCTGGAATTGTTTGCCAGATGCGAGTCGATACGCGCGCCATTAGAGCATTTTTTTATAAATGACATCTTATCCGCATAACCGCTCGAACAATGACAAACTTTGAACCCCCGCACATTTTAAACCAATATAAAATATGTTCAGTTCTACCGACACAAAACAACATATTCAGATGATCCTAATATCAGATTTCCACATTAACTGTGGTCAAGTTTTTTTAGCTCAGTCCGTGTATGTTCCGCCTAAGACCATTAACATTCAGAAATTGTTATCCACTTGTGAACCAATTTTAACCGCAAACTAACGGCTAAAATTTCGTGTATCCCGGGTTTAGTAAACGTTCAGTGTGCCAGTCGTTTAGCTTAAAGAATGATCTTTAATAAATTACGACGAGATTTGGTCAAAAACGAAATCGTCAACCTTGAGCATACACAAAGAGAATAATCGGTTATCTAACTGGATCGAAACAACTTGAATGGACAACCAAAGTAAAACACCTCGGCGTATGGATGAGTGGAAGTCTTAAGAATAGCATGCAATGCGAAGCAGTGTACAACCGTGCCAGCCGCATGCTAGATATGCTTTGGCATATTTTTTGATATTTTTCCCGTAAATCATTCCCCATGCTCATAAATACGCATATTAACACGGTGATGGATTACTCCTTCCAAGCGACGTCTTCATGGCTAAAATGGACATGAAGCTGCTCGAGAAAATTTATCACAGAGGAACTAGAATGGTTAGCTACCTCCGCAACCTACCCTATGAGCATCGAGTTGTGTATCTTAGTTTGGATACACTGCTTAACTAACGGGATAGATTTGATCTAATTCTAACTTAAAAACTAATGAACTCAAAGATGCACAATCTGGTGC
This sequence comes from Atriophallophorus winterbourni, assembly GCA_013407085.1. Classification (NCBI taxonomy): domain Eukaryota; kingdom Metazoa; phylum Platyhelminthes; class Trematoda; order Plagiorchiida; family Microphallidae; genus Atriophallophorus; species Atriophallophorus winterbourni. The sequence continues at coordinate 15,961 of JACCGJ010011518.1, read as the reverse complement.
ATCAATTTCTCTTACGGTCAAACCATTTCAAACGTACTTACCCACTGGCATTTGATATTACACAATCTCACCGGAACTGCTGTCGGTTCTCCTATTCGGTGAGAGTTTGTTTCTTATGGAACTCATCTAGTGAAAGGATGTTCAGGAAGAACTTAAATATATTTATGCGTACTAATTCCACCCCACAGCCCGTTTATATAAAATAATCTTTATCCAACTGAATAAATTTTCCATCATACCGCTACAATACATGACAATTTTTATAACTACAAAACTCTATATCTGTATAATGTCTCAATTTATTTTGTATATATAGTCTATATTCCGTCCTAATTTCAGAACGTTAAAATTTTGATGATAAATTTACGCCGCTTAATTAACGATTAGTCATGAAGAGCATCAATACACTTTGTCCGAACACACATTCCTGAGTACTACAAATTAGCAATGCTATGAGATAACCACAAATTTCCTATACCGCACTGACGCAAATCACATAAACAACCAGAACCTGGAACGCAGCCTTGAGAAAATAAGCTAGAATCTACAAATGGTTTGCTATTGCACTGTCGACACGCTACTAATTTAAGTTTTCTGTCGCCTAGTTTCCAACTCGAATATAGAGCGCTTGTGGAGGTCAAGTTATTTTGGATTCTTTACCAGCGGGCCTTGGTTAAATTATTCAAATGATTTCAGAAAAATCAATTTACCAAACGTATTATACCTACATTGAATTATTTGTGTTGTCCAATCATTATTAGTTTTTTCATTTAATAAATAATATTGGTACTTTCCAAATCCATACAGTTGGCTCCAATATAAGTAATTACTAACATTTTTATTTGTGTGGCTGGATCCACGGGTGGATTATATGGCTTCATTGATGTATCAAACCGTGCCAGCCAATGAACGAGATCGTTGTAAATCATTATCCAGTGGCATTCTTACATCGAACGCTATAGACAGTACGCAATCTCAGGGCTTCTAAGACCTCCTTTAGAATTGGCAGTTACGTCCTCTCCCGACCGCAAACTCGCCGACAGTAAATTCGAGCGGGTTTACTGTCCATGACGCTTTTTGTGAGCGCTGCGTCTTTCTATTAGATGAAGTGTAGAAACTAAAGCAGCCTTTGCCGTTGGTTGTTAACAGGAAAAGGAGTGTATGCCGTTGCATTGCGCGGCAGCTTTAAATTCGCGGTCAGTATGTCAGACGCCCAATATTATCCTGAGACACCAATGAGCGAACGCTTCTAGAGATCGTACATCATATAACCTGAGCGGGAACATCTCGCATCTGAACAGAGCGGATAGCTCTGTTGTAAACACGTATTTCAGTTTTGAATTCAAAAGCAAATGATTAAAAATAACATATTCAGTAGAATCATATCCGTCAACGACACTCCATTTGTACGCAGCAGCAACCAAGATAAACTGGAATATTTCTATCTAACGCATGCTGTTTGCTCCAACGAAACGGATTATTTTTAAAATGTTTCGATAGATCATCAACAATGAGGCGCTAAAGTAATTTGGAAATCACAGGTAACACATAACGGGTCGGTAATTAGCTTAACCCCAAAGATCTCCAGCTTTACAAATAGGGGAAATTAATCCGCATTTACATTCGGTAGGAATCAATCCATGTTAAATGTTTGTTTGAACAGGTATGTGAATGGTTCTTCAGCAAATTCGCACATTGATTCAATTTTAGTGACGTTTTTCTGCCGACCCATGGGACTTTCCGGTTTTCAGATTAAATAATGCTTGAAGGACACGTTTCGACATCACATTTGTTTCACTTATTGCAACCATTTTTGAAATGGTTCGATTTGGATTGTAAATATCATGTTCACTCGCGCTGAGGTTAATGCTTCAGCTGTTTCTGATTTAGTTGTTGTTGGTCCAGCTGACGTGTTCACGGACGCAACACCAGGTTTCACCTTAGCGTGATGGTAAATCAAACAATGATGTATCTTGTGTTGAGCATCATCATGAGTGATATCCCTTCTTAGGAGTACAAATTGTCGTGGATAATGAATTTGTTTAATTTGTTCCAATGTTAACCGAAATTTTTCCATTTCTCTCATAATGGCTTCTGTCGATGGAGTAGCCAAACTATATTTCGTACGTTAAATCATATACGAGTTGGGTTTCATATTTGCAATTCTATGAGTTCCCGAGGACAAATGATGAGCTCAATTCAATTAAAATCTTGATATGAGGTATTAGCCTTACCAACGAATCATGTGCGTTGCAGGATTTCAGTTGGCAGTTAAGCACGTTTGAAGATCATCAGTCAAATTCATAATTTTAACCACGGTACTCATCGTTACACAAGCTCATCAACTTGCTGAAACGCATATAACACTACAATACAAAATGCTGAGCGGACAATATAACAAGCCATACGAGGTGGGGATTGCAAATCTAAACCTGTTTGACGTTTCGATAAGGGATAATTGATTCAGAAGTTTAACGTACTGCATACAGTGGATCGCCCACTTGAACGCCTGCTTCATCGACCAGAAAAAACAGGTAGCAGATCTCAGGGCTACGCGTTAATTATTACACACTCTTCAACAAAATTGACGAAGATGTTTCTTAGCTGTTCGAGTTTGTTTTATATGTAACTCTTCACCGCCACATATTATCCGTGCATCAAGCCCGAACATGTTCAAGGCTGATGTTGTCAAGTATATGATGATCAAATCCAACCTCGCCAGATAATCGACATCAGTGTTGTGGCAGTTTGATATGTGTGGTCAACAAAGATGGTGAAGATGGCTAGCGGATTACAAAACAATATTTAGGCAACTACTCGACAGTGGGTATTTTAGGGTTTATTCATGCATGAATGCCATATCGTTGTGAGATTAAGCTGTTGCAATACAGTGTTCTGTTGTGTCAGCTGCCTTTTATACGGACACGTCGAATACCGATTTTCTTGGTGGTGTTTCTACTGGACAATGTGTTGCATCTAACTACCAGTGCGAAGTTTCGAAATTTTGGTATGTGAACTGTACTCTATTCCCTACATTCATGACCGTGTGAAGCGTAAGCAACGCCATATCATTATGTCATCAAGAAATATTAAAATTTTACAGCGAACAAAAACCACAGAATAATATAGGAACTGCGAATAATATAACAAGTAAAAACGGGATTTGATTGCTCACATAGCAGTACAAGAATCAGGTAAATATTCCAATCTAACAAATTGTTTCCGATAAATGGGATGACAAATTTGAATGCATGGGGTCAAGATAGGGTCAGATGCACGGGTTAAGAATCAGAAATTCATCAAGTCCTCTCTTGAAAATCTGCTGATTTGGTGAGCTCACAACGTATTCGGGTAGATAGATCCAAGTTGAACAAACTTGCACAGCAAAAAAGTTTTCTAGACATGAGTTGCGAGTAAGTGGTTAAATAAGCATTGTAGAAGGTGATTTGCGGTATTCAAACTAGTGTAAACCAAAACAAAATCCACCTGGAGACGAAGACGTGGATAATCGAGAAATTTCAGTGTTTTAATTCGCTCATTGTATGGTTTCCGGCAGAGTGCGGTGAGATTTTTGAAAGCTCGATGTTATATTCTTTGCTATGGCATATTCCATCGTGGGTCTTATGTACGTATTTACAATGTAGATTATTCTCTGATTTGCAAACCTACCTAACATTTTCTTTAGGAGTGACAATTTCTGTGATTTTATGTGCTATGTACTGGATTAGAGATAGAGTTGTGCCAGGTGATCAATTAGATGAAAACATTGACCAATCCCACTGAGAGAGAATAGAACAATACATGATTGTTATGAAATGACCAAGCCGTGGCTCAGGGAAAAGCTTCGCGCTTCGTAGAGATGGACAAGGCCAGTGTTAGTATATAGAACAGAAAGAGGTGTGCGAAATAAGCGGTAAAGTAGTCCGCGCACAGTAATACAACGCGTGTTTGGATAACGACATCGATGCGTATGGTTACAACATGTCACAGCAAGCATCCTCACGGTTTGGATAAGGACATCACCGAGGTCGCACATGTCTTGGGTGAGGTTGCCTCACGCAACACCTACCCTCGTAAAACGCTCGTACTTTGTCCCTCCAGGGTCAACCTGTAACCTGGATGTTGGTTTGCGAATTCTCTCGCCTCGCCTGAGGTAATAAGTTTGTGTTGTTTCTTCGGTGATTTCTGTGGTTTGAACAGGGAATCCAAGTGTGTCTAGTAATATATCCGGTGGTACGCTAGCAGCATCCGGAGAATTGCATTGGGGATTTGTAGGTTCATGACTCAATTGGTTGTGGTGGCGTACACATAATCCATCTTGAACGATCATTCCGTAGATAACTGAACTTCAACGATTTGTGATTCGTCCGTAAACCAAAGGCTTCCTGTTGGGGAGATTGTCACGAACCCAAACATAGGTCCCATTACTAAGTCTAGAACTGTTTCTCACAGAACGTTCTTCGTGGTCTTCGGTTTAAGTTGGTAACATACTCGTTAGTGATGTACACAATTTACGGCACATGAGGACTTCTGCTGTCGAATGCTGCTCAAGCAAACCTGGATAAGGAGCTGACCGGTAGATCAAGAGAAATCGTTGGAGCACTTCAGTAGTTGTCCTTTCCCCACGCGCTTTTAAGAGTGCACGTTTGATGTTGTCAAGAAAGCACTCTGCTAAACCGTTGGATTGGGGCTGTAGCGTGAAAGCCAGAGGTGATTAATGTTCAAAAGAGGCGGTGGATAATTGCGAACCGATGTCGAAAACGATGGTGTTTGATAAGACATTTTGAGTGAGGATTCGTTACAGTGCATTGATGTAGCGGTTGCTTTTGGTGGATTCACAGGAGTGACTTCTGGCCATTTTGATTAAGCGTCTAGCACAATGATTTCGGACACATTATAGATTGGCCTAGCGAAATTAAAGTGGACTCGATCCCATGTTTGGTTTGTGGTTGGAAATAGTATTGGTGGTTGACGAAGCGCAGATTTGGCAGCTTGTCGGCACCCAGAGGAAGAACAAAACACATTTTCAATATATTTGTCGATGCCAGGCCAGAACACATAAGATCTTGAGATTGCTTTCATAGGACCGATTCCGCGGTGTCCCAGATATAGTTGTCTGAGAACTCAAAAACAGAGAGAAGAAGGGATTGATAAATGGTCAATGCACGTGAGGCAATCAATAATGATAGAAAGGGAAACACATCGTCTCGATAGAGCCAACATTGGACCCTCTCAAATTTTGTGTGGCCATTTCGTTTGTGTGTATTCGATGGCTTTTCGCAGAATTGAGTCTGATCTTGTTTCCCGTTTAACATCCGACTCTGTTACAGGGGGGGCTCTAACCGCATCAGGTAAATAGCGACCGATTGTTTGCTTAGCTATGCTAGCAATTACACAGGCTTCTTCCGGAATCTTGCTGTTTGAAATAAGACGGAAAAGGGCTTCTGCTTGACTGAGATGTTCGCTACGTCGATGGTGTATATCGGCCATATCCAAGAATTTTGATTGCCCAAATTTGCAGTCGGCTTGTCGAATCTGTTTGTATTCCTTTTTTACAAACAAAAACAGCGGGTTACGGTTTGTGATCAGTTGAGATAGTGAAGTGTCGATTGTGAAGGAATTTTTGGGAACCGTTGAACAGCAAATAAAATGGCCAGTGCTTCCTTTTATATCTGTCCGTATTTCCACTCAGCCTTCATCAGCGATGTTGAAGCATGCATAGTGGCCTGCTGGGAACCATCAGCAAGCCTGTGCCAAATAGCTGCTCCCACACCATGCTGCGATTCATCTGCAGCAACAGTAATCGGTAGTCGTGGGTCATAGTGAGTGAGCAGTAGCTCGGATGACGGCATTACTCTTAAATAAGTGAATCCCATGACCATTTATGATCTTTTACAAAAGGCTATTGAGAGAGCTCAAATATCGAGTAAGGAGGGTCGGAAGACAATATAGTAACTAATCAGTCCGCGGAATGTCAGCAAGTACTGTATCCATGACATAATGGAAATTAGCTGGAGCGGTTCTTATTTCAAATGGTAATCTGGTGTATTGGAACAAGCCCCGATGTGTGTAGATAGAAAATATTTCGCGACTAGCAGGACCGACTTCTATTTGGAGGTATGCATCAGCTAATTCCAGTTTGGCATAGCACGTGCCGCCGTTTGAGATTGCAAACAGATCCCCAAGGACGGGTAACGGGTAACAGTTCGATTTAAGATTGTTATTGAGTCAGGTGAAATCAGCTCAAACGCAGATAGAACAATTGGGTTTTTTACGACAACAATTGGGGCAGCCCAAGCAGAGTATGTGAGAATCAAAAGGACACGAGCTTGTTGTATTCGAGTGAGTTCTGCGTCTACCTGTTCGAATAGGGAGTACGGGCCGAGACACTTGTGTTGGAAAGCAGGTTTCTGACCGCACCGCAAATGTTATTTAGCTTCAAACTTCATGCAATGCCAAAGTTAGTATACATTTCCCAAATTCCTTAAATTCAATTCAATGAATACAATGGTCTAAAAATACATAGGTTTTCAAAAACCACAGAATAATATGCGAATTACAAATAACAAAGATAGTAAAAACAGGATTTGTTTGCCTACTGATCAGTTCATGAATCTCGTAAAAATACATGGGGCAAAAATTGTTTTAATTTGGTTGGATGAAGTAAATATGTATAGTTTACTTCGATGCATGGGTTGAAAGCTTTTATGATGCAAAATTTATTGTTTCAATTTTTGGGTTGGTCCAAAGGTTTCCAAGTTGGGTGAATGTGCAACTTTACGGGGTAGAGATTTCCAAATAAAACATAAAGTTACAGTAAATTGTTAGATGATATAGAATGAACTCCGATTGTTTGAGCATGGTCCCATATAGTGGTTATCGATATCTCTAAAAGACCCAATTATTCGATCCATTCGAGACCCAGTAGATTTATATTGGAATGGGATACGAAACATGATGCAGATATCGTACAACCACGAAAATTCACAACTCAGAGAAACCGACCGCATACGTTCAGCGCACCGTCGCATGCATTGATTTCTCGCTGACTTGTGGGTGCAAGTTACGAGTTGCCTAGTGAGTTCCGTGGTGATATCCAGATTTCTTTATAAATATGTATCAAGTTGCAATCGTACAGGATAACCATTGATTTATACGGTTAGGTATTTGCGAATAATGGGATTTACCGACTGATGGTCAGCACAAAAGCTGAGTAATCTCGGAAAGAGTTTTGATGTTCGGGTGGAACGACGTAGGAAGAAACATTTTCGTTTGTTCGGTGTATTCCGTTGGATGTTTTATGACACAACACATCTTTTGTCCCAATGTAGGGCATTGTTTGCATCGACTGGTTCTTTAGGACGAATTTCAGTGAAAGTGCAATGTCTGCATGAACACGGATGATTGGATTTCTTGGTTGTGTTTGGCAGCTTTGGTTGTAGAGCTAGATACTGAGACAGTTGTTAATTGTCGCTCTGCTTTGGCTGTTGTACACCCTAAATTGTAAGTTTGTCATGAATGTTCCAATGCACGTGGGCGGGGTCGTTGGTGTTCTTCTCCGATGGCTGGGAACGTCATAGTTAAAGCCTGCTCGATACGATTGAGTAAGCGAGTCTGAATACCTGTAAATCGCGAGGATTGTAGACTGTTGATAAAAATAAGACACTTAAATTAGTCCTTAGTCAGTGAGTATGGCCGAAAGCCAGTGGGTAAGTGCAGCATGACACTTTAATGGCAACCCCACCATATTTGACAACAACCACGTTCACGTCAAATATTTACCCGCAATCCGCCAACTTCACAGTTCGTGGGGTTTGGAACGGCACATTTGCCAATTATGTAGCGGGTATTTAACATGTTATTATCGCTTGGTATATCCCGTGCATGCTTTTTGTACCTATTCAATATAACTCGGCCGTGGCCATAGGGTATTTTTTCTCCTCACTTCTGAGGTACACATGCAGCTCAGCTTTGGAGAACCTGGCACGCGCCACCCTCGGTTCATCGACGCTTGTCGCCATCCTATCCGGCAGCCTATAATACACGCATCCTTCGTGTATCCCATTGGTACTCATTTACATTTCGCTGTGGAAGCCGTGGCACACGCCACCCCGGGATCACCGACGCTTGTCGCCATTCTACCCAGTATCCCCGACTATTAGCACATGCACCTCCGCTCTGGACACATTTGCATGCGCCACCCCCGGATCGCAGACACATGTTGCATCCATCCGGTAGACCCAACAATGAGCACACGCTGCCCAACACCAAAATTATCTGACAACGTCCTTACCAGCCCGACAACACGCCACTCAGCTTTCTCTAGGCAAGACAGTTCGCCATCGTCCCTGGGCGTGCAGGAACTTCTCAGCAAGGAAGATGTTTTCGACGCATCTGGTTCTTTGTTGTCAAGCCTGTGACTACATCTGATCCTACTATGTTCATACTGAGGCCATGTCAGACGGACGATGTCCGCTAGCAGCACGTTCACTCCATGGGAGACGTGACTTGGCTTTGTACTTATCGGCTGTCGTGTATCTTACCCTGGTCACCACCGACAATCGACCCACGCAGATCAAGTGCCTTGTCTGACTTCGAAGTGACCGGTTGCTGAGAGACTATGTTCCAGTCTGGATCGACTTGCCACCGCTTGGTTAGTTCAATTGTTAATTCCTCTTCAGGAGTCTCCTCTTACCAGACTTCTTGGAATGGGGCTGTGTGACAACATTGTTTTACTGTACATAACAAATGACCTTGATAAGACACTTCCCGTTGATTTGTGTTCAGTGATTCTTTCCCTGTACCTTCATGTACCTTTTGGCTACCGCGATATACCTTTCGTCTCTTGTTCCTTTTCTCTAACATTCTTGGGGACATTATTGTAGTGGTCAGTCTATTACAGTGTAAGCTCTTTCAGACGTCTTTTGCAGTCGGGTTGCGGAAAACTGTCAGATGTTAATCACACTTGAGCCAGTGTCTGCAACACTAATTGCGAGATCAGAAATTTGTGTACTTTTATATTTCAAACTATGTGCCGTATGTATTCTGTTTGTATGAAATAATAAAATTGTGCAGAATCAAATTATGCCTGCATTCACAACAATCCCTCGTGCATTGTGATCTCGCTTAAAACCTCACTGTTTCTTATCCAAAGATCTTACCGGTCATTGACTTCGTTTTATAAAACTTTAAAAAATTTGTAACCTCATTCGTCGAAACAAACCAGCTGTAGCCACCATTGCTTATTCCCAGGAGCAGCCAGCGATAATTTATTATATCAGTTGATGACCTAACATGACTTACACGGATACATGTTAAATTTTCTACCTAAACATTAAGATTTTAGAGAAGATCAAATAAATCTCTTGCTGCTTCAGCACATTTCAATCCTTGCGAAATGTAGCAATTATTGATAGAATGAAAATGAGCGCATAGTTCTGAAGCAGCCGTAACGTTTTTATTGGGGTCGCTCAACCGATTTGATCTCCGTGTTAGGTCATCCCATCAGATAAAGTGCACGGTATCACCGATTCGACAAAAGACGCATTGTTTTTAAACATGTTGTAGATAGCTCGTTGTGCTAGCACGTTGTTCATGTTAAAGACTACTCAGCAGTGCCAAGTCCTACGAAATATTCCCGACGTATGTATGAAATCACAAGCCTGATCCAGTCAAAATGCCATGCAGTTGAAAACTGCAGGTGGGCAAAGTACTGTCAGGTTGCTTAGGCTCCCACACATGGCGACACATAGACAACAGAGTGTATTCACAAGCAACTCACTACCGGTGGCAAATCAATTTCGCACCAAGTTAGCTGCACAGAGCAGAAGTGTTGCACGATTGCGCATCCGAACACGACGCTAATCAAAGCAGTCCATAATGGAGGCATTTAACTCGTATTTCGCTGTTAGCTGATCTGATCAACAGTGCATACCATTCAATCTGAGTCGGAGTGTAAGCCGACGCCATATACACTTATTCCAACGCCTTACGCAAGAAACACCTTTTCACTTCTTGAACCAGATGTACTTCGTGGCGGATCTAATGTGAAACCGATTGTAGTAAAACGGTACATTTTCAGACGTAAGGTTTAGCTGAATTTCCGGACACGCATTATTATGGTAAACATATTCAAATGCGATCATTTCTCAAATAGGTGGTACACCGATGACGCCAATATTGTATAAATCATACTGATCAGGGGTCGTATGCATTCAATTAAAGCCATGAAATCACATGTACACGAACATTTCATGTTTCAAATAACCGATTTCTAAATTTAGAAAAAAAACATTTGGCAAACTACGTAGGTAGCGAAACAGGAGTGCTTAGCTAAAAAACAGGTTATTTTTACGAATTTGTCGGTCGTTCAAATTTTGTCTGTGTCGATCCAACATGACGAAGCATTCCAGTCATAATAGTTCGAATCTCTTAAACATCGTGACAAGGATAAAGGAAACCAAACTCATTAGTTCCATGAAATGAGAACAAGCTGTTCAACAAAAAAATTTATGTGTTGATAAGTTATAGCGGAAATAAACGCTACTTATTTGGTAATTTTCGTGGGTTGACAGATTGATGGAACTTCAATAATCGAACCGGGTTCTAATGTTGAACGGTACTTTGCCACCGTTTCATAGTTCACTGATTTAATTGCGTGCAGCCAATGTTCTCAATCATGTTGCTGAGAGCACGAAACACTAGCAAAGCCTAAAGGAAACGGTACCAGCTGTTTCATTCCATGGTCAGGTAGCGATGAATATGGCAAATGCAAATGCAAGCCTCTGCACATGCATTTGCAAGCGTCTAAGATGTTGGTTTCCACGTTTATGAGATTTCAAAACATCTTGTAACGAGAAGGGGACCATTTTTCGAAATAATGGTTCTAAAATGTAGGTTTCAACCTTAATGAGATTTCAAAACAACATTCCTCGCTTGCACTGACATGACACATGCAAGGAGATAGGGACTATTTTCCAAAATAAAATTACATCAATCAGAAATACATTCTCGTAAACGAGGTCACATATGTGGTTTTTCTGACATCTTTTTAATTAATTCACTGTTAGTGTAGGCAGCAAGTAGCAATTCGAGCAATTTATAATGGAAATCATTGTAAGTACATCCGTGCTGAGACCTCGACTTCAGGAATTCCCGACTTTTCGTTTCAGTTTCAAGACACGATGATTGCAGTAAATCACCTAATACAACTTAGTTTCTTGTGGGCAGCGTTCAAGCACCAGGTATTTTCTAAACACAACGGCGAAGTATCACTTGGAAATCGAAATCTATTACATTAATCTGAAAGTAAAATGTTCCAGTCACGTTTAGGACCGAATATAACAATAATGTGACAGGACTTGTCACAGAGCTCATTGGGATAACGTGAATTTGAACGAGAGCTTACAAAACACCATGACGCACTGTTGCTCACCCAACCCAAATTGCGAAAATTAAAGGTAAGAGATGCTCTTTTATTCAAATCATATTGAATATTGAGGGCTATATGTGATGGAAATGCATGCAAATGAGCATTTGTGTTTAAGAGCATGGGTTAAGGCATTCAATTCAATTTAATTTTAATGGTCTTAAAAGCATATAACTTTACAAAAAACAGAATAATATGGCAACAATATGACAACAATAATATAACAAGCAAAAATTGGATTAGCTTGCTTACTGAGCAGTTTAAGAATCAATTAAAAATCCATAGGACAGAAATTGTTTTCGATTGGTGCGATAATGAATGAACATGCATGGTGTTTAAATATATAGTTTCCTTCGATGTACGGGTTTAGGTTCAAAAGGCATCGAGGCTTCTCTTGAAAGTTTGCTGATTTGGTGAGTTTACAACATTACCTTACAGATTATTCCAAGTAAAACAAACTCGCACGGCAAAAAATGTCGTCTGCAGTTGAGTCTCAAGTGAGGGACAGTTAGAGTAAATGTGTGAGCACTTGTATTATGCGAGCTCCGTAGATTCAATAAGCATTGAAGAGGGTGATTTTCGGTATTCGAATTATTGTAAACCAGAATCAAATCCCCTCGGAGATAACGACGTGGATAATCAAATAAATTTATCCTTTGGATTCGCTCATTGTATGGTTTCCGGCTGAGTCCGGTAACAAGTTCGGTAGCTCAATGTTATATTCGTTGCAAAGTTTCAAAAACTTTTTAAAGTCATGGCGACTATGCTTGAACTGCATTTTCCATCGTGGGTCTGATGTAGTTATTTATGATACAGGGAATTGTCTGTTTTGAGAACCTACCGAAAATTCTTTTCGGAGTGACAATTTCTGTGATGTTTTGCGTTATACGTAGTTGCAGTGGCTCGACATCCCTTGGGTGTTGCTTATTAACACACCCAAGTCCATTTGTTTCATGGTACACGAGAGGCTGTGTGTTTCAAGTTAAATACTGAAACTCCACATTATCACCGTGTTTATGGACACACGTCAATAAGCAGGTTAGTCGTACAAACCATATATCAGTGGCATAGATGCGTAACATGTTCAATATTTGTACACTGTTTCAAGCGCTCACTGATCCTCATCCTTCTCTTCCTACCTGATGAAAGCAAACTGCACGAAACCTGCCGTGGTGTGTTGTTAATAGCACAAGTCTGTCGATGTCGACCATGGATGTACATCACAATCGCACGCATTTTCAAGTTTTACTGGGTTTTAAATGACTAAGCAGCCTGATTCCGGAGTAACAATCTATCCCACAGCTCTTGCAACGATAGTCAGTACTAGGTTGTGTTGCGTCGGTGGCTCACCGGCGGCGTGAATTAAGTTAAGACTTCAAGAGCTGTATCTGCTTCTTCCCAGATTGGAGACGACGCTATAAACAATGCCTCCAACGTGAGCGGTCAAGAGCAAGAACTTCCAAAGTCCCCGTATCAATCCCAAGTGTTTCCATATCTCTTTTTTTAAACGTGATTGTTACGCAAGTGGTGTCTGCCATGTGGTTGACTTCCTTATTGCAACTAACGATAGAGTAGATCTTTGTGAATAAGACTATTTACCATTATGTAGACATGACCAAGCCCACGCAGGCGGCGCTGTCTTAATGGGGTGATCATACTCTGTAGACCATCATTTGAAATCACTTCAGCATTAGTCAATCTATGTTGCTTGTTTCACCTTCCACACTGTTTTTCTGACCTGTCCTTATCCTATTGCTTTATGGAACCTTTGGCTTATATTGACCTTGATTTACTGCGCACAAAGTGTAGTAATCTCGATTGCGTGGGACGTTCGGACATTTGAACTTGATTTGATTTTTGACTGGTGTACGTAACTTGGTACGTACTCGATATTGTTTTGAAATTGACCCAGATTTTTACCCGATTAACCCAAATAATTGAGTTATGTTTTTACTATATTTGATTGCCTCAATACAGTACCGCATTTATAGACAAATCCGCGATGGCTTCTGATATACCTCTGGATTTTGCGCGTCACTCAACTTGGTACGTTTCATTGATTGTCGAATACAATCAAATGTACTCAATTATTAAAGTCAACCGGGTAAAAATCCGGGTCAATGTCAAAAACAATATCGAGCGCGTATTACGTTACGCACGAGCCCAAACGGGAAAAATCAAATCAAGTTCAAATGATCGAAAGTCCCACGCAATCGAGATTAAGACAAATTGTGCGCAGTAAATCAAGGTCAAAATAAGCAAAAAGGTCCATAAAGCAAACGGATAATGTTAGGTCAGAAAAAAAGTGTGGAAGACGATATTGAGGGAATAGAAAGAAGCAACACCGCCTCCCAAAGCCAGCATGGCCTTCGTTCCACGCAGACTTTCTGTTCTTTTAATCCTTCATAAGATCTGCACAGTTGTCAGTCGAAGGCATTTTGCTCCGTTGCACACACACGGCAACTCCAATCAGCATAAATACTGATCACGTCTACTGGTGACATTTCATAGTTCCATGTAGCACCACAACAACCTTCCGGACTGTTCAGCCTATCACGTGAAACGGACATATCAGCAGCTCGGCCAGGTCTCCCGTCAAATCCGAAATCAAATACAAGTTTCATGGATGTGTCTTCAACAGTACTTCTGATCGCGTCGTCACATCAGTCTCAGTAAAATCAGTGGTCAAATTATCACGATTATCACAAGGCGAACTGAAACAAGCAGGACGTCAACAACCTTGTGACATAGGCTGAATCGGGATTTTGCGCGTCACTCAACTTTGGCGTTTTATTGATCGTCAAATACAATCAAAACTCTATTCATCCACGATATGTTCAAAATACGACGGATGGAAAGAATGTAGCTTTTGTTCGTTTCTTGCGTGGGGTGTCCAGGTTTTACTGCTGTAAAGTAAATAATTTTTTACTAACATCGTTTTATTTACAGTAAACTTGCGGTTACCCCAAACAGGAGAGTTTAATCGGGATAATATGACAGCTGCTCTGCCAATCCGTATATCAATCTCCGTGTCTAGCGAGAGGTTATCCGCAATGATTGAACCAAGATATGTGAAATAATGCACTGGTTAATCTGACAGTTTCCAACAATGATGATCGTAGGCGATACAGTCCCTTTACCGATGACTTTAGTCTTGCGCATGGTGATTGTTAGCCCAAATTCTTTTCACGCCAACAAAAACAGTCAATTAGCGACTGGAGGTGTTCTTTACATTAGGCAATAATGGCAGCATCGCCAGTATGCAGCATTTCACGGATTATCGCAGGTCGTGCCTTTGTTTGCGCTCTTAACCAGTTCAGGTTCAAAAGCTTGCCATCACTTCGCGTGCGTAGGTAGATGCGTTCTGTCCTCGTCCTAAAAGCGTGCCTCTGAAGAAGAGCAAAGAAAATGCCGAACAACCTGGATGCCAAAACACCCTTGTTTGACGCCTAGGCGAATTTCCAAGGCTTCTAAACTGGAACCGGTGAAACGGACTGGGCCCTTCATGACTGAATGGAAAGGAATGACGAGTTTGTGCATTCTCTGCGGGCAGCCCTTTTTAAAGAGACCCTCCCTGCTGACGTAATCGAATGCCTACATGAAACCAATAAAAGCAAAGTATCATGGCATAGGCCATTCCCGTAATTTTACTTGCAGTTTTGTTATTGAGATGATCATATCAACGGTTGATCTTTCCTTGCGTAAGCCAGATTGAGATTCGGAGTAAATTGTATCATCTAAAACTTGTAGCCGAATATGTAAGACTTCAGCAACCAATTTGCCTACAACATAGAGAATGGAGTTTCCTGTGTGATTGTTTCAGTCAATTCATTTAACTTGCTTTTCGATGATGCGTGAATGATTCACCTTCCGCATTCTTACAGTAATGCATCTATAATACACGAGCTGTGCAGCATCTATATTTCTAGCAAATACTTTAATCGTATTCATACTAATTGTAAGCTTGGAGACGTTTCACGACGTATCCGTGTCAAGCACATCGATTTATTCACAAAGTTGGTCAGTAACATTTTGGTGGAAATCATGAATGCGTCGATGAATTTCGTCACTAGAAGAACAAGTGAAATAACTGCGGTAAAATTGGTCATTTGTCACGGGTCTCTCAATCACAGCCTGGATTACTTGTGTTAGGATCAGATTCCAATGCGTACAACTATTCAAGGTAATTCAAGGTTCTTAATGGTCTAAAAAGCAACAAGATCAACAACAACCATATAATGGTAAAAATTGAAATTTAAGTGTTTAAACAATATAGGAAAATAGACTAAACGGTATATAAGTATTCTGGAAACGAATAATGCAATAAAATTCGTCTAATAAGGTTTAAAACTCATGCAAGCTTGTGGAGTGAGCAACGGTTGAAGGTAAACTATTTCGAGTAAAACAAACACGTGCAGAGTAAAAATACCTTCTTCAGTTCAGGCGGGAATGGGGTATGACCATCACATATTCATGAGTCCGATAATTTCTCGTGAATATATCCTAGAATGGATGGTTGAGGTTATGGAATGT
>JACCGJ010011517.1:0-36907 GCA_013407085.1 Atriophallophorus winterbourni | reverse complement strand
CCTCTCGGGTTGGGTTGGCTTCTTAACCTTATTCATATTGCTCCAACTCGTGTTCGATGGCGGTCTTGCTTGGATTGTTTGATTAATCTTATCTGTTCACAAGAGACGTAGCGAAGAAAACTTGTTGTGATGCGTGCCATTGAAGGCCGTTGGGAAGCTGTCATGCTGATGTCGCTCTACTGTTTGAATGCGTTTTTTCGAGGTGTATGCACCACATCTCAGTGTGCCTGTGCCTATAGGTTCAGTAGCGCTTTAGATCCCACCCTTCCCCACATCCTTCAGAACTTTTTTTACTATGGCATGGTTGCATGACGGTTAAGCACTTGGTACTGGTGCAATGATGATGATGCATAGCCACAGACCGCGCGTGACCTAAAATATTGTCAGGTTGCCAAAGCATAGTCACCTAAGAGATGACAACATACCGGTGAGGCATTACCATGCTCTTGTATGCAGTGCAGCTCTAGGATACCGCACAATTGTACATTTTTGCCATGATGTACATTTTAATCCATCTGGTTGCCACATGCATTCACGTTAGTCCATGTGTTGTGATTTAGTTGTTTATGATGCCGCACAACGTGTTATGGAGTCTTCAACGAAACCTGATGTGATCGGGGTGAAAATACTTCCACCGAACTTATACATGATTCGTTCGTCAACGTTTGGTGCCATGACCGAGGGCGACTTTTGACGCAGCACTTGAGCAACTGAACGAGCTCCGCAAATATTACGTGATACCGATTCCCTGTTTAATGTTTTATATTGATAATATTCACTTTGACTGCTTTCATCTAAGCGTCGTAGACCTTGAACTGCGATACCGTAATGCAGTTCATTCCCGTTCACACAAAAATTACAATTTTACGAGAAACATTTTGGTCGAGTCATCATATATGTTCCACCGATCTGCGGATTTCAGTTGTGCTTTCTGTGGCTGCAAAACGTTTCTTAGTCGAACAAATATCCCTAGTTGCCTGCTTTTTCATCGCACACACACCCCACGACCGGTTTCATGCTGTTTGCATTAATCAGGTAGGAATAGTACGCACAGGATCCACATGCGCTCGAAACAGTGGAAGAAGGGAAAACAAATTGTGCTTGTATACCACTGTTGGGTAAGGTTGGTACGACCAACCTGTTCAATCACATGTGCCCACACAAATGTAGATGGAGTTAAACCCATGACTACGAGCAAAAATTCTCTTTTGCATGCATTTCCATCACACACACACACACACCCGACGACCGTTTTCGTGCTGTTTGCGTTCATCTGCTAGGGACAATAAGATCAGGATCGAGAATGTTGGGTTTGCCTAGCTTTGGAACTGCCTAGTTCAATTTAACAGGAGAAGCATCATCTCATTGTATTTCTGTCTTTTTTCACTTACCGGTTCCTTCAATGATTTCATTCCGAAATTGGTAAGTAATGTTTAGATCAAATTATCATATTGTCATATTCCGCACATGGACTACGATACTGTCAGGTTGTCCTGGTTGACAGGTAGACGTCAAAAATGGCTGGCAGTGGGCTTCCAGCGTGTCTCACTTGCTGTTCATTGATAGTTGCAAACAATTTGGCGCGGTACATAAATGCTGCATGATTACCCGGCCGTGTATGGTCGTGGGTGACATTGGCACGTCAGCGGTTTGTCTCGCTGACGAGTGATGATATTTTGTGAAATAGCTCTGAAATGGAACCTTTCAAACTGTCGTCAAGTAAACACGGCGCTGTTGTTTCAATTGACCAAACCGGTCGTTCTTAAAGACATAACCTGAAGTCTTGGGAGGTGATTCTCGCAAGGGGCTTCTGTCAACACTCAGCTACTTATTTGGCATGTTAACTTTCGACTGAGCTGACGTTACTACCATACCAAACGTTTACCAACGTGCAATCGCTTTGTTGTGGTTGACCTCCGTCGGTTGACATCGAGCATAGTAGTATATTGCAAGCACACATGACGGTTTAATTCTCCACTGGGGTTTCAAGTCCGATTCCGGAGGTACAATTGCTTCCGCAGCGCTCACAGCGATACGCACTACTCGGCTGATGTCGCTGTCGGCGTGATCTATGTTCAATAGCAGAAAGCAGTAACTGCTGTTCCCCTGCTTGAAGACACAGTGCCTTCAAATTGAATGGTGAAGACCAAGTTCTCCTCATCCCGTAGGCTCAATGTCAAAAGCTTTCATATCTCGTTCGCAAATGGATTTTAGCGCAAGTGTGGCCCGTTCAAACGTATACTTCCTGTCTTCAACGCACCGTAAAGTAGATCTTTTGGAACACGACTATTTTCCATTCTGTACAAGTGACCCAACCAATGTAGGCGGCGCTGTCGTAGTATGATGAACATGCTCTGTAGGCCAGCTTTAGAAAACACTTCAGCACGTGTTACTTTGTTTGTCGACTCTGTTCTAAACGCGACGGATCCTCCGTAATTGCAAAGCATTCGGCTTGTGTGGATGGTCCAGGCTTCACTCTTGTACAGTATAGTACGCGCGAGTTGTATACCAACGTTTTTGTTTACACCCTCAGCTTGCGTTTGCTCCATGCGCGATAGTTCAAATGCGACAAGATATTATTTGCTCTGTGAATCAGCTCATGAATCTCAGTGTCTGGCGAGAGGTTACCCGCAATAGTTGAACCAATTTATGTGAAATGATGTCATGGTTCAACTAACTGCTTTTATCGCCTTGGATATGTGCATTATAGTTGGTGTCACCAGCGTACCGACTCCACGAAATTTAGAACGTCTTGTCAAATCACTCGACCGAAATATCGTACTGTTTAAATGCCCGTTCATCGTTTACCTCGATATTGATCAAATTACACTATCATACACCCCACCCTTCGCTGTGCAACGATCAATGTGGCGTCTTGTGTAACGTGACGTATGTATGTATGTATGAAAGCACAAGCATGATCCAGGCAAAGTGCCGCACAGTCAGAGAGTGCACGTGGGCGATACTACTGTCAGGTTGCCCAGGCCTAGACAGATATGAGGGAGGAATAGAAAAATAAATAATAGTGAGAATCTTGCGTGTTTCAGCATGCAGCTCACTAGCCGTGGCCAATCAATTTAGCATGGTGTTAGCCGCACAGCACAGAAGTACTGTACGATTGCACATCCGTGACGTAGTCAGCACCCGCACAATGTTGAATCGCCCAATCTTTCTCTCTCTCTTGTTTCAGGATGAGTGGCCTATTTCAAACGGCGTTTTTCTTCAGCTACATGGCGCTTTTCTCCTTGTGCTTGGGCATAATGTGCGGTATGTCGATTGTGTGTTTCACTTATTCTGTTTGTTCCGATATGAAAACTCGCATACCTGTTGTGTTTTTGTGATTTGTTTTTGTCAAAATCACTAAAGCGTATGAGGGTTTGATAATCCAAACGTGTCTGTTTTTGTCGCATCATTTTCACCATGGTACGTATCGCTACTTGTGATCGTTAACATCTCCCAGCATTTAACTGTTCAACGTTGTCGATCCCCTCCGATTGGGAAGTCCGTTAAGAAGCCACTAGATGGTTTGTCTAATTCTGTACGACCCATCCAAATAAGAAAGCATCTTGACGTGGTGTTTAAACCCCGTTAAACGACACTGAGTGGTGTTCTCTGAGCATTAGTCGAGTCACTGTGTCCAATGGGTAGACGTCAAACGACCAAGTTCACAGCCGATTGCCTTGTGGAGTCATCTACCGCAGGCATTTGAATGTTTGGCTGTATGATTATGAGCACATCCGACGTCTCTAAATTTTTGACAACCACCCTTGTGGGCGTTCACGCGAAATGGTGCTCGCCTTAATCAGGCTTTCGATGGAATCGCAAATACACTTGCACATGGTACGCTTGTTAGATCACGTGCTGCCGATGTTGTAACATCGTATTTAAAAACTAGATCTTTTTATGACGACGCATCTCGGTTTTTTTTCAAAACGTAAGTTCACCAAAGCGCCACGTACTAGTTAGTTGGCCCTCTTCGATCGATATCGGCCATCGATGTACATCACAACCGCGTGATAGTATCATGTTCCACAACTTTTAGAATGACTATACTGTCGAATTTTGGAGTGAAAATCTCTCCCACTACGCTCACAGCGATAGGCAATACGAGGTCGATCGGCAGCGCTAGTTGCACACCGGCGGCGTGATCTGCGTTCACCAGCCAAGAGCTGTATCTGCTCTTCCCCATTTTGGACATGACGCTTTGCACAGTACCTCCAAAGCGAACGGTCATAAGCAAGTTCTTCCCAGCTCATGGGGTCAATGCCAAGAGCTTTCATATCTCTTTTGCAAACGTCTTTGTACCGCAAGTGCGGTCTGCCCAATGGTCGACTTCCTAATTCCAACTCACCATGGAGTAGATCTTTCGGAATACGACCATTTTCTATTCTGTAGACATGACCAAGTCACCGCAGGCGGGCGCTGACTTAATACGGTGACAAAAACTCTGCTCGTAGACCAGCTTTTGACTTTGGAAAGCACTTCAGCGTTAGTCACTCTGTCCATCCACGATATGTTCAAGATACGACGGATGCTTCGTAGATGTCTTACTAGTAGCATTGCTAAAATTGGCGGTAATCGGTTAATAGCTGATCCGAAACGAGACTGAAGCTGGAGTCGCGTGGCTTCTGGGACTGTTCGGTTCGTTGCGTACTCGCGGAGATTTCGTGAGCTTTATGCCCCATCTGTAGAAAATGCAACTCGCTTCCCTCCATACCGATTCAGTATTTCTGTCATCCTTCGCTCAGTTTCCGCTGTTTTCTTGTTCGCTTTCAAACTAGGTATATTCCCATACGGTCACGGACCGCGCGTGCTGGCAGATACTTTCAGGTTGCTTAGGCCTGACGTACTGGCAGCTCGCGTCTCGAATGCAGCTCACTAACGTTGACAAATCGACTCGGCAAGGTGCCTCACAACCTTCAAAGTTTTCCACTGTCCACGGCCGACTGAAAGCATGGCGCCTGGAATTCGCATATTGGTTTCAAGCTTGCTAATTGTATTGCTTTCTCACTCTTTTGTTTTTAGTAATTCACACACAACTACGAAAATCGATCATTCGCCGCCCTCAAACGCACTTGACTCCGCCCTTCACGTTTATCTATAACAATCAATAAATCTCTTGCATTGCATGGTGATTGATAATACTCGAACTGTTTTTCCAGTGTAGCTGTGTAAATCCACCTGATCATCAGTGCCTCTTGCTTGCTGCGGTATGATGTAACCATGAAGTTTTGCCGAGACGCTATGACGAGGTGCTGAGGCCACTCTGTTATCACAAAAAATTAGGTTGCTTGCGTTTCCGACCGATTTCGCTCTGTTTCCACTCATCTTGTAGGGACAGTACGATAACCATCCGTATGCTTTGAAACACACTTTAAATGGTAAACGAGGTGTGTTATTGTAAGCCACTGTTGGATTTGGTTTTCACAACCAACCTGTTCAATCACGTGCTCACACACAAGGCATAACCATCCTGCCATCCACTTTATTTACCTGATGAGCGAAAACAGCACGAAACTGGCCAGTGTGTGTGTGTGTTAAAATGCATGCAAATACTATTTCGAGCTTATAAGTTTAACCCCGTCCATATATAGTTGAACAGGTTGGTCACGCTTACTTTATCCAACAGTAGCTTAAACATTCAAATCTTGTTTACCATTTCCACTGCTTCAAGCTATGTGGATCCTGATCCTACTGTTTCTACCTAATGAGTGCAAACAGCACGAACCCGTCGTGGGGTGTGTGTGTATGTGTGTTAGAATTGCATGCATATACGGATCGTGAAAGTATATTTGAAAACAATCTGTTTAAGCCGTTTTCGGGTTGTGTTATCGCGCGTTCCCGAAATGGCTTGCTTGTTATGCTAGGTAGGGGATCCATGACGCGTTGATTATCAACCGAGGATAACTGTTCTGGTTGTTTCTAGAACTATGGTGGGAGACGGACTCGCTCATGTTTCACCTCACTTGCTTGGGCAGCGATTCAATACCATCAGTCTTAGCTGTACAACTCCTATCGGTTAAGGCGCCTTTTCCGTCGTTTCACTTGGTCGGACCGCGGTTGCCGGAACAACCAAAATGCTAGATCAATTATGGATTTTCTAGCTTTTCTCGATGTGGTTTGTTTCAATAAGCAAGCTATTTAAGCGAGTTCACGATAGAATCGTTCATTGCTATGTGTTTACGTTATTAGCAAGTGCGGCTGCGTTCATTCGGTCCATTCTCTCATGCTTCTACGCCTTTCACGCTGGAGGTCATGCTGACAATCGTTTGCCAACAACCTTAATGTCTACCAGATTGTGAATATCCATTCACATGGGTCTTGATAATGTGGACGGATTCGCCATAGAGGGTTTGCCCCAGATCTCCGTTCATATGGTACTCATCCGCGTCGTATATTTTCACACCTGCCACGTATCCCGTATTTTATTCTCCTTTTCAATTGTGCCTTTCAGGCGCCATTGCGTATCTCACTGCTCAGTGTTTTGTGAGAAAAATTTACTCTACGCTGAAAGTAGAATAACGTGACAACTCCGTTTTCTATCAGAACCAATTCCCAAAGGCTTGACGGCTGTGCTATCACACCATGTGTTTTCCACATCCACGGTTATTGCAGACTTTTAACGGATTTCACCACTCTCTTCTTCTCTGCTCTCCCGCATCCGCTACTCTTATTCCATCTGTTTCTGCTTTCAACGTGCTTCAAATCAACCGACTACTGTTGCCGTTCCTTTTAGAATTTGTTTGTCTGTGTTTTGTCACGTTAATGTTCTTGTTTTCTCGTAACTCTTTTCTTTTGTTTATTGATCTCGTGGGTTTGCGGAAACTTGTTCTGTTGAAATCACCGTGTTAATGTTTTATGAATATATTCGCCTTTGAATGAATTTTGTTTGCGTTCTACGCCATTTCACTTTGAGCACGTGATTACCTTGAGTCTCACTCAATCCAGATCAAGTGGTGTTGTACTTAGGGATGAAGTAAATTTGCCTTCTGGCATTCATACTTCATCGTTTTAGCTTTCTTGTAGGCAATTACTATGCGTCAATGATATACTTGTCCTCAATGAAAGCTTATACCATGTACCCCAATTTATTTGTTACTACTCATCAGTAACAAGTCCTTCGAAATATTCACAAAGATGAGCACAACTGTTCATAATGGGTGCACTCGAATCAAATTTCACTCTTGTTTGAGTTCATCAACAGTGAATATTCTCGACGACGCGAAGACAGATGTTGCTGCCCCGTTTACGACTAGTTCGCCAATTTACGCCACTTAATGTTCCAGTTTTGGAAAAGATTCATACATAATTAATCGCGATCTGTAAAAGAGGCATCCGTGGCCGTAAGGAATGGGACTACAATGGTTTGAGGTTCGAGTCACACCGGAAGCGAAGGAGATGCACTGCTGTTGAGCTCAAATAAGGACGAAACTCGAGTGATTCCATAATCTACTGTTCTGGGCAATATTTCAAAGGGGCGGCTAATGAGTAGTCACAAATATAATGCAACGAACTCTTCACAAAACGTTAAAAAAAACCTATTATATGTCACGACATCTGATTCGTCGCAAATTCCGGTTTTGTGTCTATGCGTCCCTTCACATTTGCCTGCTATTGATTATCAGTAACCACTGCCGAACGATTGCCACTTTGTAGAACAATGTGATGATTACTCTCTTCCAGTCAGCCGGTACAACGCTCCCTACAGAGTGATTGAATGAGTCATAGATGTACACTGTCGCAAAACTTCAGGATTGCAGGTGTTATTCCGTGGGCTCCCGTGACTTGTTGACATTCAACCTGCGTAGGTGATGCCGCACTACTTCAGAATTGTGCAAGCAATTCTGATGGTAGTAATGCAATCTTGAAGTGGAAAATTTGTGAGTAAAAGCTGGCTAGAGCGTTAGCGGTTTCCAGGTCGTAATCAGTTATTTCGTGTTGTTAACGGTTCGATAAGGAAGTTTAGAATTTCGTTGCATTCTTACTACTAGCTGAACCTGGAGATATTTTATATCCTCCTGGATGATGTTTGTAACTCGATATCGCAATTAGCGAAAGTTTGCCCAGGTTGATTCCGTTATAGTGACCATATGAATAACCCATACCAAATTTCGCTTTCCTAACCATTTTCTAATGCGACTGCAAATCCTAAAATATGGATCTTTGCTCTTATCGTTCGGAACAGGTACAATTTATTTGTATCATTTTGATGATGTAATCTGCCAGAGTTGCGCATTGCGAGTTCGGATCCTTGAAATTTATATTCTGATCAACAAAAACTCCCATTGTTTTCGTCAAGCTAATGTAATCTACTTTTAAATTTAGTTTTGTTTGTTTTACCAATCTGCTGGAGTTTCACACATATTGGATAGAAGGAGGTGGTCGCTTAAAACTAGCGGAGGACGATACTAAACATCTTCCACAGTTGTGGATTCAGAGGTTAATAATGGGTCTAGGATAGATGTCTGTTGCAAATTTATTATGTCGAATATATTCGAAAGCGTTATTATACAGAGGGATATAATCAATCAGTCAGCGAAATATGTAGTCTAGTGATTGGGTTAGATGATCTACATTATTATAGAGTTGAGGAAGTTTGAGGTCTCCCATGAACAGCAGTAACTGGGATTTGCTCGGTTGCCCAACCTAAAACATTGCTTTCTAGAGTTTTCTGTGTGCATTTCATGATTCAAGATTTATGGTTGGAAAAGCAATTAACTTTACAATAAATATATTGTCGAATATATATATATATATATATTGAATTTTGAAGTCCCCAGTGATTACAATTTGAGCATGCTGTCGATCGTTGAGGCGCCAAAGTCTTTCACCTGGAATATCGTGGTGTTGGTGAGCGATATATGACCGTTGTCACCAGATTTCTGGTCGTGTGAGCAGCATAGCTGTTCCGTTAAAAGAAAGATCATAATCTGAGATGATCATTATCTTTTGTCGCTTGTGACAATACGATGCAAAACCACCTCCAATGCCAACACGGTCGAGGCTGGGGAAGTTGACTGTCGATCATACTCGAATGATATCAAGTTTCAGTCAGAGCAATAAGATCAATGGAATTATCTACACAGATATCAATCAGTTTCGCAAACTTTATCAACATTCAATATAATCGTAAGCCAACATTATTAGAATCACACAACAAGAAATCAATGATTGAGATAGACGACATACAAAATTCAAGATTTATGGTTGAAAAAGCAATTAACTTTACAACAAGTTGAACTATAGGTACAAATGTATATATATATATATATATATATGTAATCAAAATCAATGGGACGATTATAGTTTATTAATAGTTGTGGGAAAAATTATGATTAAATCTGATATGAGCGTCTACATACGATTTGAATATTGATAGACTGTTTAAGCTGACCAAATCGGTGGGTAGGGAATTTTAAGCAAAGCACACACGCACCGAATGAAAATACCTCCTGCAGTTTCGTTGGAAGTGTGGTATTTCCAACTTGCAACCATGACCTGTTGCTTTAAGTTCGAAGGTGGAATAAAGTGTGGCAAACAGTAGGATTTATTTTTGATGCGAGGATCAGATTCAAGATTTATGGTTAGAAAAGCAATTAACTTCACCTCACCTAACTTCGCACTCTCTTTTGTCCAAGTGTCCTCATCTCCAGTCGACAGAGTCGTCCGGTGAAGGCATATTTTCGAGTCCAATGACAAACTTAGAATCTTTCTGATATATGCGATCCAGAAGTAAGATGTCTTTTTGGAACCATGGAGTCCAAACTTGTGCGACATACTCTAGAACCGGGTGTATATGTGTGTTCATCATGAGAGGAAAACACCCCGGGCAAAAACGTCAAAATATCCACCTTGCATTCTCCTTTGTGCAATTGTCCTCTGCTCCAGTCGTTTAAGTCGCCCGGCGTATGGCGTATTTTCGAGTCCACGAACAAGCTTAGAAGTTCGTTGATATTTGGGATACAGAAGTAAAATGTCTTTTGATTTAGCTAGAATATACAGCCTTAACTTCGCCTCGTGCCTTGGTCCAATCCTTCGAGTCTTTTTCGGAAGTTTAACGGTTGATCTGAGTAGGCCAAAAATTAAAATTGAGCTTATCACCGAATATCATCAAAAGAATAAATTGACAAATACCGAAAAATTTTTATCGGCGGTTTTGAAGTTTAATTGATTCGGATAAATCATAGGTGCTGGATTGGCTCACAAGCAACTAAACCGCATATATCTGGTTTCAGAGGTAAGAAAGACATTGAAGTTGAAATTAATGAAACTTAAGCGTATGCAACTTTAAATTGATCTAAATAAATTTGAAGGAAGCCTCTACTCAACAGTGAAATCAAATTTCATGTAATATGCCAGTTTGGATGCCTCACGGCTAACTTTGTCCAGACTACTTTGCCTGAATTTGTTTAACTAATGTATTATCCTTTTATGCAAAAACTTATCCTCCTCCTTTGTCTCAGTGGCAGCTATAAAAACCTGTGTATCCCAACATCTGTCTGTATTATTCTGTCGCATATGGCTAAGATATTGAATATAAAATAACCAAATATAGGAGCTTATTAAAAATCTTTCCAATAATTAAAATTTCGAACTCCCCATCCGATCGTAAGCCCCTATCAGTGCTATGACTAATTAAGCGAACTTAACTGAAATTGAAGCCTATCAATACCAAATGGGCACCTGGGTCCATTCATTTAACCTTACTAAGAAGCAATGTCAACTAGACTCCAAGAAACACTTTTCAAGCCTTAAGGTGGTTAATATCTGGAACAGATTTAATGAAAAAACTTATATCCTGCATTTTCGTCCGGAGATTCAAGCAGGATTTGAACCGTAACCGGGGTAAGTGTTTTTCCTGAATACTCTCCCAAATTGCTATGCGAGCTTATGCAGATAATCTTTTAAAGCGATATCCGGGATGAAAATAAAATGCTAGAGTTTTCTGTTTTTATACACGATTCTCTTTTAGCTGACCTCTTAACGTGCTTGTGAACAGAAACTGTTATTTCTTTTAACATTATTGGCTAAAACGCGTACTATTTGAATATCATCGGGCTAATAAATTGGTGTCGTGATCGTCGAAAATTTCTAAAGGACCAAAAGATCAAGCGATACGGCAGTAGTGGGTGCTTTTCTGCAGCTCTCTACCGGAAGAAATTGAGGACGCTCGATTGGCTCGTCAATAACTTTCTGTACTGTTGAGGTTAATCAGGAAATAGTCACCGCGGTTCTGTCGAACTTGGATAAAATCTCCGGCTATTCTTCAACCGCTCGTGAATATAGTTAGACTCGCCATCAGAAATCATTTTGCAGCTACTTTACTCCAGGGTTTACTACCGGATGATTGGAAACGAGTGGCGGTAGTAGTCATACACAAAAAATGGTCCCAGTTCGGATAGGCCAGTAAAACTGACTAGCATTTTTTGCAAGTTCTTGTAAAAAATCATTTGGCAACAGATATGTACACATTTGGTAGCTAATTCCCTACTATCCGATGCCCAACACAGATTCTAGAAAGAAAATACCTGGCTTACCAATCTTTTAATCTTTCTTGTTGAAGTGACATTACGGATCGGTGAAGGGAGAGTAGTCGAAGTATGCTACATTGATTTTCAAAAGACCTTTGACTCAGTGAACCATAGGTACCTTCTGTAAAAACTAAGGATGTGTGGCGTCACATGTGAACTACATCGATGGTTAGACAGCTTCTTAACCAATCGCACTAACTATGATAGAATTGCACGTGTGTGCTCGGAGGTAACTGTAATGCTAAGTGGAGTGCCTCAAGGCTCGGTGCTTAGTCCACTACTTTTTCTTATTTTGTAAACGACCTGGCAGCCTGCTTGAGTTCACGTTGCCTCCTGTTTGCTGATGATGTTAAGATCCTAGGAACCGACAGTAGAGATAAACTTATCTCTGATTTAGAAAACGTAATCAAATGGACAAAAATATGGGTCTTGCCACTAAACTTTGGGAAGAGCTGTGATCTGACGACTGATTTGGCGACAACAAAACTAGAAGTCGGCGAAGGTACTATCAGATTAGCTGTTTCTCGAAAAGTGAAGGATCTCGGTATTACTATAACAGGAGATCTTAAGTCGTCTCCTCAATGTTCGTAAGCAGCAAACAAGGTTGGCAGAAGATTTTTCAGATTGCGCTCAGCGTTGTCATGCCGAAAAACTTCTATCTTCATTAACTTTTACAAGGCAGTCGTGCGGCCTCACTTGGAATACTATGTTCAATCCTGGTAACCGTACTTAAAACAACATATCGCATGTCTCGAAAGGGTCCAGTGCCTTCGACTAGGATGGTTGAGGATCCGACAGGCGAAACCTATGGGGCAAGACTCAATGACCTCGATCAGTTCTCACAAAGTGACGGCGGCTGCAAGCGGCCAAATAGAAGGCTTTAGATTCCAAAGTGTCTCACAGCTGATAACTGATTACTGAATACCTTAAACTTTCCTCTAAACATCTACAAGGGGTAAATCCATGGAAATTTTTAAGAGTAGATTTAGGCTACTTGCAAGTAAGCACTTTTTCGGCAACCATGTATTCAAATTCTGGGATAAGCTCCCAGATTTTATAGTAACCACACAAATATGTTAAGCTCTAAAAGGGAATTAGTCGCTAAATGGCCTACCATATTTCCGCACATTGTCTAATAAAAAATAGAAAAACGTGTAGTGGATAAATGCAAAAATATAACAGGAAAATGTTATAGTAAAAATAAACAAGGAACGAACTCACGATAAGTGAAAATTCAATGTCCAATGCAAATATCCACACACAAAAATATTCCAGCTCCAAACTCCGGTGTATCGCGTTGATCAGCAATTAGAATTGGCGAAGCTGAAAAATGCGGCGAAAGTCAATTTTGCTGTTAACCGTAGTGATTCGCAAACACGCAATAACGCAGCACCACGAAAATCAAGCAGAAGAGGAACGCGCGCGGAAAAAGTATATTCTGGAATAATGTTTGATTAAACAAACATTGATGAAAATGGAAGTACAATTAAAAAGAAAGTGAAATTACAAGTTGCTACAGAACTCCCCCCTAGAGCGTGAGTCGACGGATGAACGCTCGATACACCGTTTATGGCATGTATTCAACCAGTCTTGCGGGGAACCTCACTCTGCGGCCGGTACGTGTTTGACGAGATGAAGGAGTAGACAGGATGGGTGAGGGTCGATTGGATGTAACATCACTTCTCCTCATAGGCTGTGTGGGTGAAGTTGAAGGGGTAGCTTCTTGTGATGACTTCCGTTCGACGTAAGCAGGTTTTAGGCGGTCAATGCTAACCTTGTCTCTGATACCGTTGCGTAGCAGAACGAAATATTTGTCTTTACGTTCCATTACTTTGAATGGTCCTTCATACGGAGTTTGTAGGGGCTTTCTAACGGCATCGACTCGAACGAAAACGTAGGGACAATTTTTGAGATCATTGTGAATGAATGAGGGACGGTCGACAAAACGTGTGGGGACGGGCTTGATAGACTGAAAATGCTGTTTGAGTCTGGAGCAGTAGGATGCTGGTTCAACCTCGCCGGTAGTGCGTGTGTCGAGTACCATCTCGCCAGGCAGTCTCA
This sequence comes from Atriophallophorus winterbourni, assembly GCA_013407085.1. Classification (NCBI taxonomy): domain Eukaryota; kingdom Metazoa; phylum Platyhelminthes; class Trematoda; order Plagiorchiida; family Microphallidae; genus Atriophallophorus; species Atriophallophorus winterbourni. The sequence goes on along the minus strand of JACCGJ010011517.1, from coordinate 23,315 downwards.
GTGTGGTTCCAATTACCAACTCTGAGGGGCAACAACCGATGCCTTCCTTAAGGGTGTTTCGAATACCGAGAAGTATGATAGGAAGACATTCAGACCACTCTGTTCCAGAACAAGCGGTAATAGCAGATTTCAATTGACGGTGAAAACGTTCGACTAGACCGTTGGCTGCAGGATGATATGCAGTAGTACGCACATGGTCACATCCTAGTAAACAGCTTAGTTCACAGAACAAAGCGCTTGTGAATTGTGATCCTCTGTCGGTGGTAATAGTAGCGGGTACACCAAAAATGGATATCCATGAATCGACGAATGTTCGTGCGATGGTATCTGTAGAGGTGTCACGAACTGGGACTGCTATAGGCCAGTGAGTGTATCTAACAATGCATGTCAAGATACAGCTATAAGTTCGGGAAACGGGTAAAGGACCAACAATATCCAGGTGGATATGCATGAATCGACCGTCGGGTACAGGGAATGTGCTAAAAGGGGCACGGGTATGTCGATGAATTTTGCTGCGTTGGCAAGCTACACAGTGTTTGGCCCAATGACGGATTTCGCGTTGCATATTTTGCCAAATGAATCGTTCTGTTATGAGCTTCACAGTTGAACGAATACTCGGATGTGACAATCCGTGAAAGTGATCGAAGATCTTCCGGCGATATGTTTGCGGGACGAAAGGTCTCGGCTTACCGGTCGATATGTCACAATGGATCTTGACATCACAATCGAGTAGCGGCAAAAGTGCGAATTTCAGAGATTTATTGGCAACGATTTCGATGAATTCGGGGTCGTTTTCTTGGTGACTTGCGAGCTCTCTGAGATCGAGTACTGGATTGCTCAGTTGATGGATGGAACAACGTGATAAACATCAGCAACAATGCTACGATCACCGTCGATATGTCTGATATCTGTCGTAAACTGTGCGATAAAATCAAGCTGACGGATTTCTCTGGGCGAGTGTCTGTCTGTCGGAGAACGGGAAGCATAAATGATTGGTTTGTGATCGGTAAAGATGGTAAAGTTACGTCCTTCAAGTAAGAGACGGAAGTGTTTAATAGCTAGGTAAATTGCGAGGAGTTCGCGTCCGAAAGTATTATACCTAGTCTGAGCTGGTTGCAACTTCCGCGAGAAAAGGGATAGTGGTTGAATGTTCCCGTTGAATTCCTGTTGTAGGACGGCTCCGACTGCAGCTTGTGAGGCGTCGGTTTTCAGAACCGAGTGTGCGTTTTCGTCGGTTTTCAAGTGACTCAAAGCGGTAACGTTGCTCAGAAGTTCTTTAACCTTGACAAAGCAGATTCAGTGATTGACAATTTTTTGGGGTTTCCTTTGAGCAAATCAGTAAGTGGATGGAGTATGTTGGCGGCGTCGGGGATAAATCTTCCGTAGTAGTTAACGACGCCTAGGAAACGGCGTAAGCTTTTGATTGATTGTGGCATTGGGTATTCGAGTATGGACCGTGTCTTTTCGGGCAGTGGGCTTATTCTATTACTGTCAATCCTATGGCCGAGAAAATCAATGGTCGACTGGCCAAAAACGCATTTGACGGGATTGATAGTAACACCGTAGTGGGCAAAACGTTGGAAGCTTTCGCGGAGGTGTCGTACATGTTCCTCGTGTGATGAAGTAGCGACTAGCACGTCGTCGATATACACAAAGACGAAGTCGAGACCACGAAGAACTTGAATCATGAACCGTTGGAAAGACTGTACTGCATTTCGTAAACCAAATCGCATACGAAGAAATTCGAAAAGACCGAATGGTGTTATTACAGCAGTTTTTGCAATGTCGTCAGGTGCCATGGGGATCTGGTGTTACGCACGTACGAGGTCTAATTTAGAGAAAACAGATTTTCCGTCTAGGCTAAGCGAAAAATCATGTATGTGCGGAATAGGGTAGCGGTCGGGCTGAGTAACGCTATTCAACGCACGATAATCTCCGCAAGGTCTCCAATCGCCGTTCTTCTTGGCGACCATATGTAACGGCGATGCCCACGGACTGGTTGACGGTCTAATTATACCCAACGCATTTTGCTGCTATAAGTTTTTCTGGAGGCAGCATTCGAGCTTTGGCAAAAACCGGAGGCCCTTTAGTAACGATGTGATGTTGAACAACGTGGGTGGGAGTCTCCGAGTATGACGATATGCGTGTCAATTTCGGGAATTTACGCAGAATGTCTCTGTATGTGGCACTGTTCGGCACGAATATGTGAGGACTGGGTGAGATGATGGAACATAGTTTACCGGACACGTTCAATGACGTAGTATTGTCATGTAGCCGTCGGTGTCGGAGATCGATAACGAGACAGTGTTAACGCCGCACAGTATGTTAACGATTTCGGTGTACTGGTTAGGGCTGACTTCAAATGGGAGGACCAATGTGCCGCTGCGGCTTAGTGCTATCGAACAGAAGACCCGATGTATTCCTTCCCTTGTACAAGGCATTAGTTCAGCCGCATCTCGAATATTGTGTTCAGGCGTGGTGCCCTCACTACAAAAAGGACGTCCTTCGACTTCAAAGCGCTGGCAAATCGTATGATTGAGAGTCAGCGAGGAAAAGGTCTTGAAAGGTTTGAGTGGCGTCCCAATGAACGAATTCTTTACCATGAGTCCTGAGCTAGGCGCCCGGGGCCATACACATAAAATTGTTAAGAAACTATGTCGGCTAGACTCCAGGAAACACTTTTCAGGCTTATGGTTGTAATCTCTTGGCGTCATGATCGTCGAACATTTTAAATCGACAAAAAGAATAAACGTTTGGGCAGTGGTGGGTTCTTTTCTGCAGCTTTTCACCGAAAAAAATTCTAGATGCTCGATTGGCTTGTTAGCAGCATACTGTCCTGTGCAAACTGAGCTGAAATGAAATGAACTGAACTGAACTGGGGATGAAAACTATAATCACCGTATTGTCCCTGAAATTCCACAGCTCGTGATTAGTGACCTCCAAGGTACGGCAGAACTTCAGGCCGCGCAAGGCGAATCCACTCTCTCAAGCAGCACACCAAAAAACGTGCTGACTCCTCGGGTATTACGCCCGAGGATCAACCTGGACTAAGTGTGAATATATCGCGAGACACCGTCGCCACAGTGATATACGGAAACTCATGTAGTATCCGAAATAAGTGGTCTGAACTCTCCATCCTAGCGCATGAGTTACGACCGCATGTAATAGCACTGTCCGAAACCTGGCTATCTGAAACTGACCATATTCCTGACTCAATTTGTAGTAGTTATTCTGTGGTCAGATGTGATAGACCAGATGAACTAAACGGGGGTGGAGTTGCTATCTTTCTCAGACTAGGTCTTCGAACTTCAGAATCGAGTGTTAGGCTTAGCACGCACAACGTCCAACTTAGCTCATGTATCGTTCAATCTTACAAGCAATCAATGGTAATAGCATGCGCTTATATGAGCCCGCAAGCAGGACCTCAGGACTTGCAAAATTTGCTTGGCAATCTCAGTTTGCTGCACACGCTTGGGTCCCAGGTTCTTATAGTTGGTGATTTTAACCTACCACATATATCTTGGCTGAACCAGTGCTGTTCATCTGATAAGATGTCTGAGGACTTCATCGAATGGACTCATATGCATGCCATGAGTCAACATGTCAATGAGCCCACAAGATTCCGCCAGGGCTGCTTACCTTCGATCCTGGATCTCGTTATCTCTTCAAGCGAAGAAATGGTTCGCCAGGTAGATTATCTCACTCCATTAGGAAAAAGTGATCACGTTGTGATCAGATTCCAACTAAGACTCAGGTATGAGAAACCTCCTCCTAAACTGAGGCGCAATTTCAATCGCGTAGACTGGGAAGTCGTCTCAGAGGAAGCTAAAAAGATCTTGTCTCAATATGTAGGTGATGATATAGCAACAAACTGGCAGCTTATACACCACTGCCTGTCTACCCTGCAAGATAGGTTTGCACCGTTGGTGCACGTCAAGCAACGCAACAAGCCACAGTGGTGGACACCTGCGATGCGACGAGTGATTAGAATGAGGGACCGTGCCTGGAAAACTTACAAAGCTTCTCAGACACAACGGTCCTGGACAAAGTATAAAATGGTCAGAAATAAGGCTGTGGGAATCAACGCAAAGCAAAACGTGACTTTGAATCACGGTTGGCACGCAATATAAAGCAGTGCCCAAAGCGTTACTATAGTTATGCCCAATCCAAAGGCAAAACGCGCGATTGGATTGGCAACCTTCAGCAGGAAAACGGAACTCAAATAGTTTCAGATTCAGAAAAGGCTTCGGCCTTTCTCAAACATTTCCAGGCTGTTCAGAGGCTTGATCGCCAAATAGATCCGCCTAACATGCCAGTCATCAAAAGGCCTGATATCGTTACTCCACTTGAGGAGTTATTTTTCACTGATGATGAGGTTAAACTTGCTCTTGCAGCAACTAACCCCCATAAATCTGCTGGCCCAGACGACATTTACCCTCAAATTATAAAGAACCTGGCGCCAATATTAGCAGATCCTGTGGGTCGTATTTTTAACGCTTCCTTGCAACATGGATATATTCCGAGTATTTGGAAGTTGGCTAATGTGATCCCGATACATAAAGGTGGCAGTCGATCCTCAGTTTGTAAGTACAGACCTGTAAGTCTTACTAGCATCCTATGTAAAATCCTGGAGAAACTTATTAGGGATAGGATCTGTCGCCATCTAGTTGATTACTCGTTGCTGAACTCTGCTCAGCACGGCTTCCTTAAAGGGAAGTCGTGCCTAACAAACCTCTTATGTTTTCTTAACGAGGTCACAATGAGGCTAGATAAAGGCCAACAAGTTGAAGTTTTTTACTTGGACTTTTGCAAGGCCTTTGATTCGGTAAACCACAGATTGCTTGCAGACAAACTTGGATATATGGGTATCGATGGTCTTCTGAAGAAATGGATAATAGGATTCTCAAGCAATAGATTCTTTCGTGTCAGGATAGGAAATATGTATTCGTCGAAAGTTAAAGTTGTTAGTGGAGTCCCACAGGGTTCCGTACTCGGACCGGTACTTTTCCTCATTTTTATCGATGATTTGACAACGTTGCTTAAGTGTCCCTGCTATATTTTTGCAGATCATGTCAAGATTATCGGATCACTGGATGAACAGGATCTTCTTGAGGATATAGAAAAGGTCATCAAGTGGTCTGCTACATGGGATCTACCAGTCAACTTCACTAAAAGCTATCTCTTGTCTAAAGTCATTAAGAAGCTAGAGGTTGCTGGTCCAGATGGTATACTTGAGATAAATGGGGTGCCGAAAGTTCGTGACTTAGGCATAGAAGTTTCAGGGGACTTTAAATGGGCTGATCAATGCGCAGCTGCTGCACAACGCGCTAGGAGAGAGCTTTTTCGCCTTCGATCAGTTTTATCCTGCAGGTCCCCAGAGGTTTTCATACCATTATACAAAGCGGTCGTCAGACCACATCTCGAGTATTGCGTTCAAGCATGGTCACCTTATTTGGAAAAGGATATTGCCAAGCTGGAAGGTGTTCAACGTTTAGCTACTCGTATGATTGTTGGGCAATCGAGGAGGTCGTATCAGGAACGATTGCTGAGTCTAGAGCTCTTCTCACTAAAAAGGAGGAGGCTACGTGGGGACCTGATTGAAACCTTCAAAATCATGTCAGGTTTCCGTACTATTCATCCCAGTGAATTGTACGCTCTAGCGCCAAGTGTGGGTACTCGAGGCCACCCATTAAAACTGGCCAAGCGACATGTCAGGCCAAATGTTCGTAAGTTCTTCTTTAGTGAGAGGGTAGTAAATTACTGGAATCGACTTCCTACAGAAGTTGTTTGTTCTACTTCGGTAGGGGGTTTCAAGAATAGACTTGACTCTGTGTGGCCTTCATTATTTACTGATTTTTATCCGTAAGGGATTAGTTGGTATGATCCTCATGTTGTCTTTGGAACGCACTAATGCTTCTCCTCACCTATTGGTGAGGGGAGTTTTTCTGTTGCATTCCAGATTACTCTCATACCAGAAGATATTTGTGAAGATATTGTTTGAAGTGGTGGACGCTCTTCTGTGACATACCACCGAAAGAAATCTGGACGCTCGATTGGCTCGTTAGCCACATACAGTCCTGTGCAAACTGAACTGAACTGAACTGAACTGAACTGTTTAGACAAAATGTTAAGGCAACTAATTTCACTGTGCGTCTTCTTGCACATGTAGCATTTATCATATATAACGAAACATGTGCATATATCCCATTATTCATTTGATTCAAATGAGAAACCTTTGTTGTCGATAATTGCTGTTGTTGTTTTACTACCTCAATATCTTCAACCTAGAACCGAGTAGTTGTATGAAAATGACCCTTGCCACTTTTGTTCTCGCTTATCAGCATGGGTTTTTCTTCAAAAATATAAAATATCAAGTATTTATGAAATTTTAGTTGTCTGAGAAATATCGACTCTCTATTTCTCTTGCTAATCTTTCATAATTTTTGATTCTGTAATTAATTGTACGATACAGAATGCATCAATTGAATTTGCTCATGAACTAATGTTTACCCCCTCATATCTGTCTAGGCCTGGGCAACCTGATAGTAATATCGCCCACGTGCAGCCTTTGACTGTGCGGCACTTTGCCTGGATCAGGCTTGTGCTTTCATATATATATATACATGATAATAAGGGGTCAATACATAAAGAAGCTTATTTAGAATTTTTGAGCTATTTCTCCGAACTTCTTTGAAATCTTGGTACTGCTTAGCCTTGTATTTTAATGATGTCAGTCTCAGACTCTCTTCAAAAGACATTTGAAAACCACTCTTCGCTTAGGCATTGTATCCAAATTATGACACTCTCTAGCTTTCTTTAAAAGTTATTCTAAAAACGGCCTTGCAGCGAAACTTACACATGATCGTCAAGCGCAACTCCGAAAGAATCTGGTCGACTATCGCCTTGTGATACTAATACTGATACTGAAACTCTCACAAGTGATTTTCTCTCGTTGCGCTTTGTTCTATTCAAATTTGTATCATCAGCAAAGACTTTGTCAGCACATATAACAGTCAATATTATCTCTATAATTCATAATATTTTTTTCTCAGCTCAATTGAGCAAAACCGTTGAATTGTTATATCGTTAAGAATTTTCCCATCACATTTAACGAATCCATCTGATAAAACGTTTTATTTGGTGCAATAGTTTGTCTGTCACAGGAACGCGAAAATACGATCATAACAATGTGGTTTTTCGTGGTGTAAGAAGTTATGTCCAATTTATATCACTGTAAAGGCTGCTACAAGTGTATTTTTCTCAGTATGATAGCAGTTCATAATTTGTAAGAAAGGTTAGTTTATCATAATTACAACGCTCAACTAGACTTTCTAAAATAAACCAGGGATTTTTACGTGACATGCGAACTGAGCCACCACTAAATTTGGTTAAGTGTCTTTTCATGCTCACCTATCTTTTACAGTTTGGTCTTTTTATTTTCTGTATCATGGCATGTAACAATACAAACAATATTGTTGCGTATGTGCTGGTACCAGCTGACATTCACACAGAAATAGAAACAATGCATTTTCATTTCTTTTAAGCATTTTGATTCTTATTATTGTGCTACCTCTGACTGATACGCATGAGACAAATTACACTGCAGTGTTGTTTCGCAAAATCTATTTCTAAATTTGATTGATTAATCTTTTTTGGACGTAGATTTTTTACTTTTAGACTTAAACTATCACAAATTTAGGTAAATTGTTTGGATTTAATCATTTCAAATATGAATCACATTGACCAAAACTCGTCGCATGATAATTTGAAACCTCGTACCCTACCACCTCATCCGACACGGATGTGCTAACATCGTGCTAAATTAATTGGCCAGCGGTAATGAGCTGCATGCTGAAACAAACTGGAGTCTCACTACCATTTCTATTCCCCCCTCATATCTGCACAATACTATCCGCACAATACTATAATCATCCTTGAGCGTTTGGTATGATATGGTATGGAAGCACAAGCCTGATCCAGGCAAAGGGCTGCACAGTCAGAGACTGCACATGGGCTAAGATACTGTCAGGTTGCTTTTGTCATATCTATCTAGACCTGGTCAATCTGACAGTATCTCAGCCCACGTGCAATCTCTGACTGTGCGCACTTTGCCTGGATCAGGCTTGTGCTTTCACAAAATATCACACAGGTTTCGCGGGCCTAGACAAATATGAGGGGGAAAATAGAAATAGAAATGGTAGTGAGACTCAGCATACAGCTCATTGCCGTTGGTCAATCAATTTTGCACGATGTTAGCCGCACAGCACAGAAATGCTGCACGATTGCACATCCGCCCTTCGACCGGAATCCCAATGTAATTCCCTATTCATAGTTCGTAGTTCAAACCCTATTAGACAGTAGCTTTAAAATGCAAAAAATATTCAAGTTACGTAACGCTGCCCTTGATTTAGACATTCGGACCGACATCTCGTCACTTGTGCACACGCTATTTTTGACATAGCTCGCCGAACGAGTAATGCAGCCGTTAGTTGCAGGTTTTTCGTTGAGAACTATCGCGATAGAACATTTCACATGGATGATGCAAAGCGATTGTAGTTTAGTACCATTAGCACGTTATTTTCTGCATGTGCTGAAAGAAATACAAATCTGTGATCTATACATGTGGTGCACTCATATTGTGACTTATTCGTGCATGATCCTCCAACGTTATATTTCTCTGTTTTCTCTGGCAATACAGCAATCTAACGAGCCATCTTTTTGTCATCGTCATGATTATCGGGTAGAACGTTACGCTGATAGCATGGAGCGAATGCCTAACTACCATGCAACCCTAATGAAATAAAATCATGCTTGTGAATGATACGCAATGCATGGTTTTGTTCAGGTAGCAGTCAGTCGCGTTCAGTTGTACGCGTGAATTCCTAATTTTAAAAGAAATTAAGAGATTTGTTTCATATCTATGCACATTATGCCTATGAGGATAAAATAGAGCCAAACGTTTATAGGGCTACATGCCCAGTATATTATTGAAACACCAAGGCAAGTGAAGAGAATGCCAATCTAGCGATAAGTGATCATCGTCATCAGAGTCTGCGTTACACCGGTAGCATTTACCGAATACCTAACTGTAATACAGCCATGAAAAAATTGAAATCCTAATATATGGAGAATGGCGGGACTTAAATAGCTGCGGCATTTATAAAACATTAGGATCCAACAAACTAGGTCCCTACACCTCGAAAGATACAGGCATTTAATCAAGTTTTGGGCACGAGTAGAGTGACATCAAGACGACATCTTCCATTTTTCATAACAGTATTCGTTACTCCAATTGTCAACATATAGGATTAAACAAACAATTCAAGAAGATGCTCACTGCCAGACCGCTATTAAACACGGTTACGAGATATCCTAAAGCGTAACTAGTCACTGTGCTATATGGTCGCTGTGACACTTCCTGGAAAACAGGCTGCGCCAAATTTGGAAAAGATACTAGTCTGGGTATTTAACCGCCTATGCCATGTGGCACTTTGACCACCACGATATGTACGCCACTGGGGACGCGGCGTCGCTAATAGGATCCGTTGCAAAAGTCGGTGGTCCGGTATCCGTTAACAGTAACCCAGGCAGTGTAACCTATGCTGCTTGATCTGCTTCATTATATCGTCACTTGTTGAAGAAAATATCCATGCGTATCTGCTTGTAACGGTTACCTTCTAGAACGATGCAAAGATAGCGTTTGTCGAATACTCGGAGACGCCGGATGTGCTCTTTGCACAAGGCCTGTTGCGCACCAATACATCAATATGGCCCGAACTACCGCTTTGTAGATTGCACTATTTATTAATAATAGAGACAGTCGTTTCTGATGCCAGATTTGACCTAGGTTGCGGAATGCTACAGTCGACTAAGAAATGTTTATTGAAACCACGTGGTCTAACGATGCTTAATTATTGAAACAACTACCGTGTTACGTAAAATGATCTACAGTTTCAAGCGATTACTTTGTAAGCAATAAAGCATGGTGTGATAAATCGATGTCCTGCAGCAGAATGCTGCATGAGAAAAGTGCAAAACGCAATCCAGATGCTGACAATATTAGCTGGCTTGTTTTGTGTAGCCTGTATACCACTGGAAATGTAAAACTATTTCATTAGCATTGCCAAACTAAAGAGGCTTGCCACCTTGCATACTATGAGTTTCGAAAGTTGTTGTGCCTTAACTGCATAATTCCAATTAAAAATATTTTTAATCCTGAAAATTCCCAATCATGCACATTTCTATTCTTTTGCATCTGTTGATCACCACGCATATTTTCATGTTATGTTAACCATTTTAGCGAACCATTTCCACTAGCTCATGGATTCTGTCTCCGTCCTTCGTCAAGAGGTACCTGGCAATTCGTCGTTGGCGTCAAGCTTAATGATAAGTAACACTTTATCATCCCGAAGCGATGAATCTCAGTCCACAGACGTCTTTCCAAGCGAATCGGAGGATTGCTGCACATCGGAATCGCAAACTCTTCTCTCCAATGAAATTCCCAAACATGTTCCCTCAGCAAATAATAATAGTACAGACGTCAACAGCCAAGTAACCAACGAGGCTCAACTCCCACCAGCTTGTTTGTCAAACGGATGCGCAACACCGACTTATCCACAGATAAAGAAATCCTCAATTCCCAGACTTATGCCTTCCTCCATCCCGCGTCTTCAACCTCGAATGAGCACATCTGTGTGTTACTCTACGCAGCGTTCGACGGTTTCTAACCCTCCGGCGCCTCACAACCACGTGACCTCCAATAGACAAACAGGAAATACTGTACCGAGTGATCGGTCTCGTTTGTTGGCCAGACCAAACTCTCGCGTAGACCGATCCACTTCGGAACGTGAGTGAACCACTTATGTCAACACTGAGCTATAATATTCGCTTTCTTGACTTGCGATTTCAAACATTCATCTATTAATTTACCAATGTACTTTAAGAGTTTTCTGGCTAGCTGTCTACCACCATTTAGCTATAATTTTCCGTCGCTGTACCCCCTTTAATCCTCGACAAATGTAGGCCGTCGTGTCTAAGGATACGACAGTTGGCACGCCCATTTGACGGTTAGCACGCGCATCTACTGTTATTCACTAGCACCGTTTCCGATTAGTTTATCTCAATATGTAGCAAGATGAACATATATAATCCTTATTTTGTAAATTATTGAGCCATTCTATGTATTGTAGTGCGTATATCACCATCCCTTACACACCACTTACACTGGTTTCTGGCTGATTGTGCTCTTCAGATGGAGACAGTAAGATCAGGTCCTGTTAGCCTTGAAGCAGTGGTAAACGAAGTTATACTTGTATGCCACTGCTGTGTAGGGTTCTTACAAATGAACCACTATGTTCAAATACAGAATAACAAAGTGATTCCTGGCTAAACGCTCGAGGTGCTTATAAAAGACCAATGTATTGTGGTGCTCATATCCTCATCCAGTACACACCACTACCGGTTTCTGGCTGTTTGCCGTCATCAGGTGGAGACAGTAAGATTAGGTTCAGTGAGCCTTGCAACAGTGGTAAACAAAGTTATACTTGTATGCTTGTGTTGAGGTATTCCTTCATCCATTCATCGCGACAACACTACAGTAAATACCTACAACGAAGAGCTCGCTTCAGTTATATTTGTACTTTTGCTCTTCATATTTACGTCTTCCGTGCAGCCAGATGTTCTCACAGCGCATAAATATTTTTATTTTGTTTTGTGGCACTTTACCATTCACGCTGATTCGTACATGCGTACACCATTTTCACATGTGCGTTCCAACAGTCTTTCGTTACTACGCAAGCAAAGGCGTTCTTAACCGATCTCTCAGTGGTAACGAGCTGCCTGCAGAATACGCTGTAGTTTCACCACCATTATCTTATTCACACATCTATCTATGCGTACGCAGGCTGACAATATCTCAGCCAGGCTTATAATTGCATACACAGTGAGAGTCGTGCATAACTCATAATTGTACGACTCGCTTCCTTTTGTTCACCATCTTTTGCAAGCCCTACGTTATCGTTTCCTAGCTTTATCACGTAGGGTCTTCTTCATAAGCATTGAACCTTCATAGAACTGTTTATAAAATGTTCTCATATTGCACGCGTCTCAAATAGCCTCTGACAACCAAGTCCAGCTTCTGGCCTGCACGAGTGGCTTCCCGAGCCGCTTCTACCAATAGGAGAAGGGGCGAAGGCGAGTGACTGGCGCCTGAAAACCAGTTTGCTTCGGGCAGATTGAGCTCGTTAGCCTGGGAGGGCATTTCATCTAAGGGAAGAAAAACCCTGATTTTCAACCTCCGCTGCCTTGCGGAATACCAGATCGCGGGAATGGCTTCGGGAGAAAACCCTAAGGAAAATCTGAAACAGAGTCTGGTAGACACACCACCTCTTTCTGGCCACTCCCTGCTGGGTTGCAGTTCGCACTTCGTTGTGCAAAGGCTAGAGAAGCTGCCTCGAACAAACGCCGAGTGGTGCTGGGGACGCCGCTTTGTACCCAAATTCCCAAGAATCTTCATTGAAGCCGACTCATCCTCCAGTAGGAGATAGTCGCACAAAGTAAGGTAAAATAAGATGAAGGCTATGTATGGAAGCACAAACCTGATCCAGGCAAAGTGTCGCACAGCATGTCGCTTTGACACATATTAATTCGCTTGTAAAAGTTCCAGTGGTTGTTTCGACCAGGCTCTGTGAGTTCTCGTTTCATTAGGGTTTGCCCCAACCGGTTCGGTTCAGCTTACATCACTTCTCCAATCGTAGAAATCGAGTAAGCGGCCTTTCATCGTGAATCTCAGACAAGAGCGATAAAAAGTTTAGCTCGTGTTGACAGACGTGAGAAATGCGTTTCACGTGGCGAGGTAATTTTCGGAATTTTGAATGTTTTCATTCGTGCTGAGGTCTTCTAAGAAATGATCCTAATAAAGAATTCAAAAGCCATCTTCTCGAGAGATTAATAAGTGCGGGTTTGGGGAATGCTTTTATCATGCACAAGCAAAACACCTCCTTGTGTGATGCAAATGCATGCAAATGCACATTTTCCCCCTTAACAGATTGTAACGAGTCTCGTCGCTGTTTGTTTGTTATTCCTTGAATCTCAGCCTGGGTAACCCCAACCATATTCGCTTTCTATTCGATTAGGTGGCTTTTTTCCTGACTCCGCATTACATGCTTCTTTGACACGTGTATCATGTTATCACCGCGTTTCGTTTTTTCAAGACGCAAACCCGAAATCCATTTACTGTACTGCGCTTTTCGTTTTCCTTCAGATCCGCAAAGCACACTGGAAGCTGAATCCGATGCATCAAGCGTAAGTCCCTAATCGCATCCAACTGTCCTATTTTTCGATTCCATCCTAACTTCCGACCGTAATTTCTTGGCGGAACGTCATTTTTTGTAAATTACTGCTCAAGTTCAAATAGTTTCACCCAGACACGTTCAAAGACGCACATTTTTATATAACATTATTCCCACCACTGGTTACTCGGCGAATCTTGTCCTCGGTCTAGTGCTTCTAGAGGACGATTTCACGTGAGCTTGCCTACCGACCTTCAATTGACTCCTATTTTCGTTGTCTTCCGTTCAGTATAACTTGGTGTTATTGGCTCACGGACGCCTTTCATTTGCACCTTTTAATTCATTGACCACGTTAGGCTCTGGAAATTTCTCAAACATGACTTGCACATCTTGTAGCAAATATTAAACCGATTGCTTTCCTTTGTGATTTGTGCGTGTTCCGAACAAGGAACGGTGGCGATCTCTTCTAAAGTCTTACCGTTGATCATTTAATCTAGTTCCAAATCCTACCTACACCTCGAATGGAACATACATTCAAACAAGTTTCGTGAACGAGTAAAGCAACACCAACACGATAGATTCCTCGCGGATTTCACTGCCATGCATCTTAACAAGCTTTTTTCGTCACTCCACTTAACAACATACAATATTAAGCCAACGCTTCAAATAGATGTTTATACAAGAAAACGGTTTCGGGACATATCCTGAAGCGTAACTAGCCATTGCGATATCTGATCGCGGGGACACCAGCCCTCATGTCAGACTGCGCAAACTTTGAAAAGGTTATTAATAAGGGTCTTTAGATGCCCATGCTAATTGACGGTGTCACCACCACGAGATCTACGCCAATCGGAAAATGGCGTCGCAGAATGAATTCGATTTTCTAGATTGGCCACAAAACTTCCCCAATCTCTCCCACAAGTTCATCGAACTCATGCTCATCCACCCAGCCAATGCCTGAACTACTATTTTTCTTGCAACGTGTTTTCTGTTATAATATATTTGTCGGCCTTTCGCGCAGCCCTCAATACCATCAACCATGTTACATTGATGTATGATGTTGCTCACATCCCCTGCACTAGCACACCACAAGATTACCAGGGCCCGGAGAGAACGAACCCTCGACCCCTGGTTTACAAGATTGGTCCTCTAACCACTGAGCTACGAGGATATATAAGCAACTCCATACTTTGGTCGTTTCTAAGCGTCTCGAGTGGCTGACCAAGAATCACTCTGTGATTCTGCATTTGAACACAGTGGTTTCTTGTTCGTACCTTATTTAACAGTGGCATTCAAGTATAACTTTGTTTAGGTTACAATAAGTTTAGACAACCTTGGTCACCGAAAGCCTCGGGGACACCGCGGAGGGGACAATCAACTCTTCATCGGATGGCCCAGGTTCGATTCGCTTCGCGAGAGTGTGAAATAGGTACCAAAAATAGTTTGAACAAGTATTGAGGCACCCTCACCTCTCTGTAGTCGGTAAAATTATATCGTCTATACAACGTCATGCGAAACAAACCCGAGATAAACAGGCAAGTACCGAGTGCATAACTGCCATACAACCATGATACATAATATAATGCCAAAGAGAGGGTGAGACATAAAATGCCACTGAACCATCATCATCATAAAGCACAAGCCTGGAGCCAGACAAAGTGCCAAGTTTTGCTTCTCGGTTGTCCAGCCTGAAGTAGGGGGCCCCACCCAGGGCCTTTGGCTAAAAATTCTGAACCACAAGGCAGTAGGTTGAGACTGAGTTTGTCTGATCTCTATCTATCGACCTTACTGGTATGAGTAGCTCTGCTGGTACCAAAAGACACCATCCAGTATAGCTCAATGGGTCATGAAGGTACACAAACCATCGCACCCTATTAAGGTACAGTCTCAGCTCGACGGACCAGTAGAAGATTAAACACATACCCGTTTGCTTTGGTTAAATGGAGGCTTGGATGATGACTGTCCATCTAGGAGGAGGAAAAGCTTGGTTGTAAATCTTCATTGTCTTGCCAGATAGAACACCTTGCAAATGAACTCGCGTTTAAAGCCTCGAGTAAAATATGGTATATCGATCGGCAGGCGGTTGACAGGTGTCTTATATTTTCACCCGAATTCACCTTTTGTTTCATCTTTCGGACTAACAAACCCAGCGATACTTTGATGTTACTTCATACCGAAATTCTTGCGCTTTCATTAACGCACATCAATCTAACCGACAAGTTCATTAGCCGCACAGTCTTAGACTGCACGATGGCTAAGATACTGTCAGGTTGCCCACGGCTAGACAGATAGGAAAAAGTCTAAAAGGAAATGGTAGTGAGACTCCAGCGTGTTTCAGCATGAACGGGTGTAAATTTAAATAAGGCCCGCATGATTCCATCAGATCGACTCTATTTTTCCTTGTCCTACATCCGGATGGATTCGCACGCGCGTTCTTATCCGCCCTATCATCGCTATTCATCTCCCGTTGTTTATCGATTACCATGGGTGGATCCCTCTCGCTGCCCGCGCTGCCAGACATCACATGACTCTACTACAGCTGTTTTAATCAATCTGGTTAGGTTTATCCGAACGTGCGCGAATGGATAAACAGGTTCACCACTGAATGTTTAGCTTCCGGCTCAATGTATATGAGAATGCAGTGTGGCTAGCACATCGAGAAAAACCCAAACCCTGAATATCAGCAATTGAAATCCTTTTTTATCGTTTGATCCGTTTTTCAGACAAGCGAGGGGATGTGCCTAACTAATCAACTTGTGTCATCATCGTCGAAGAGTGCATTACAACAATCTACCTATCGTTTAATCATGGCAGAACAGTGTCTGAGAAAAAGTGCAGTGAAGGGCTCACAAATAGTACCCGTCTTTCAGCGTGAACTATCAAGTATCCGCCAAGTATAGCGAATGGGCTGCAACACATCTTGCTAGCGTGTGTCACTACCAGCTTGTCCTGTCATTCCACTTGACAGCCACATAAGGTTACACAACCAGGGTCCACGTGTTAATTTATCGCGAATAGTCTTGACAGCGGCGCACTTAGTGACTTGGTCATATCTAGTTAATGGAATACGGTCGTATTCCAACGTATCTACTTTTCAATAAACGATTCCCACACTATAAGAGCGAAATGGAAGCTCTCTACGAGTCACGATGAACTAGCTATCGACCACTGTAGTGTAATGTAAAGCGTGGTTTGTAACAAACTGATATTGTTCTCGGCTGTTAAACGGATACCCATGTTAACCAACCGTGTACTACATATCGCCGTGAACGTTGTGAAATAGATTTTTTCACCCTTAGAATCAGGGTATACATTCACCGGGAGAGTCCAACATAATATCGTGAAGGACTTTCAATGAAGCCGCCCCGAAATCCTCTGATTTTTATTCCGAATCAACGTTTCCTGATACTTGAACTTGTTTTCGCTTGTAACCTCGTTCTAACCCGGCCACTGTCTAACCCGTATTCTTTGTTTTTTCCAGGTGTTTTCTTCTGGCAGTAAGTTGATTTGATTTCTCTTGTTCCCTACCTCTACACACCTGTGGTTATGACTCATTCGATCGCGTGGCCATTCTGTTTACGCGTCGTGCGCAGCTGTTTCGTTTACGGGGGTAGCTATTTCCATTCGTTTGTCACAAGTGAGACCTGTCAGCTGGTGGGTGGGTGTGTTCGTCTGCAGCGATCGAGATGAGAAAACTCTGGGATCCTATGCTGTTTCTCCACAAGCATCTTACTTTTTCCTTTCTTATTTCTCTTTTGGCCTGAGCAACCTGACGGTATCATGATCCACGTGCAGTCTCTGATTGCTCGGTGCCTGCCTAGATCAGACTAGTGATTTCTTACATCCGCGCACACAAGTATCATCTTCCGAGTTTCCTTTGCTTTTGTTGTTCATCTTAACCCATGGGGCCATTTGTATTGACAAAAGACGCATTTGATCGGATTTTAAACCTGAAAAATTCAATATTAAGTATCTTAATTATCAACCATGTTTTTTTAGAAGTCGACCAGAAAAGTCGGCAAACCGTATATCCAGGACAAGCGTCACTTAATAGCAATAGCCCACAACAAGACAGCTGGACTTTCGGCATTTGTACGGTGATTCAGAAATAGCACGAAATCTGCTTCTTTGTATGGCATTATCGCGTGCCCGACGATGACATCCGTTAAAGAAGCTCAACCCGCATAGACAATACCGTTTGATTCCGTATTTAGATCGCGGAATTACCGGCCACCTTCATAGTCAGATCCAAGGTGTTCAATCCGTTACTTAGCATAAGCAGTTGCTTGCTATCGTTTATACTCCACGCAATCACATTCTATCCAGAGCAACGGTAACATTCAGCTGAGTACATCGTGGGGAGACATTTCTCAATCGCCTTTGCAATGGTCAATCATCTCCGTAACCTCGCCCGGTGCCCAAGATCCAATCTTTAAAGCGACAATGCGCCGGGCCCCAGCAATCTCCACTTGGTATATTTTTTAAAGGAGGCAAGACAGTCGTAGCCGCAATGCGCGAACTGTTCTCAAAGGTTTGGATGAATGAGAGGTACCTGCCGCCTGGGGTGAATCCCTGATAATGCCAGTCCATAAAACGGAGCACGGAACGAATGTTGCAACTATTGTGGAATATCACATATCTCATTGGTAGCTAATGATACAGGTTGCCATCCTTCTTCGCAGACTTATCCCGATTCGGGAGGACACTTCTCGCTAAGAACATGCTGGTTTTCAACCAGAGCGCGAGTGTGTAGACCTGATGTTTGCGTACTCACGAAAAAAAGATGTGGATCCCGCCTTCCATTCGTACTACCGTTGTACATCACTCTCATCTAAAACGTGTTTACCTGCGCAACTTGCATGGTTTCATTAGCGAGAGCACGATGCGCCTCTGTGAACACCTCAAAGGCTGGCCATGTCCATTGTTCTGATCTACTATGCGGGTCGGTCATTCAAAGTTTAACAGTTGTTTGCAACTCAAATTTGGTCAACAATCCACCCGTGATTTCATGACTCACTACGCCTAATCACTCTGCCTCCAATCAATGAAAGATTCCCGCATACCTGTTCCTAGAAGCGACAGTCGTTTGCGGCTGTCACCTCGCGAACTCCTTTTCGAAGGGATCAAGATAGCTATCCTGTCTAACTCAATAAAATTTACCATTTTCGTGTATAGCCTGCTCGCGAGATACGCTTTATTTTCCTCATAAGTTCGCATGCTTCACATGCTTCTACTATAATTTGGCGTGCACATATAATTGTGTAAGTGTTAACTGGGCGAGTCGTACAATAAAAAATTGTCGACTCTAGTCACGGTGAAAAACACAAAATGGGCGTGACCTGACTCGGTCTGCTCTTTTTGTTTCAGACAGATTACACAATTGGCTTATCGGTCAGCCATTCCCTTCAATCTGATTAAACCGTGCGAACTTTCAAGAAACTTACACGCTTCCACGTTCGAAATTGAACGCTTACCAACCTCGGCATGTCTGCCGATCGGAAGTCCATGTTGATCTATCGAGATCGTTGGTTTCACAACTTCGTACGATTGGTTTCAAGGTCAAAGTTCATCGTATTTTACCAATGATGCAGAATGGATGAGTGGGGCGTTATAAATAACATTCGAGTATAGGGATCCTGCTATTTTATCGAGCCTGGAATTGAACACTTGATCAGAACCAATGATTTCCTTTTCGGTATTTAACGTCAAAGCTCCACGATTCATACATTAAAGAAAACAATATCAAACAAATGGAATGTCCGGGTCACGTGATGTTGCTTATACTGGTTTAGTAGAAGTTGTTTCCGTTCTCGGCAATGAAAGATCATAATCGTCAACAAATAGTTCAGCGGACGTTTACCTCCGGAAAAGTAGTAACAACACTTACCAACAAACCTGCACTCTGACAACAGCCACGTCGTCAGACAAACTCATCGAGCATTTTCCAATTCGCCTGTTAACCCAAGCTAGTTAAGCAAAAGTTGTTCTGCGAAGGTAAACAGTGCGACCCTAACCCATTAACACCCGCTGAATCAGCATAAGTGAACCAGCACGTGACTCTAATATCCCGTTTGTTTGGTATTGGTTAGATCCATTTTGGATTTCTATAATGTATAGTTTGCAGAGGATTGAAGTTAAATACCGAAATGGATATTATTCTCACTATTCTTGTGTTTGGTTTACAAGCAAGTGGACTAACCATGAAGTATAACAAAATGATCCACTCGTCGGGTTAGGAATAATTGGTCACGTTAAGCGTTCAAATTTATCCTATCCACAGCAAAAAGGAATGTGAGAATGCTGGATTTTATTAAGGTAGGGCGATGAACTTTGGACCGCGGTACACGAATAAAAATGTACTTTTTATCTTTGAAGCGTCCATCGGAGCTTGGACCTTATTAAGCTCACTGTTCTTGTCTCCTGATTAGAGCTGCCGTTTCAAACAGCTGCTGAAGCTATCTCCCGCTTATGATCACTCTATTCTTGGTTGATGTGCTGAATCGGTTAGGAAAACTTCTTATTCTTCTAAAGTGATGTGTTGCTCACATCCCCCGAAATTACACTCCACTACCGGTTTCTGGCTGTTTGCCGTCATCAAGTGGAGACAGTAAGATTAGGTTCAGTGAGCCTTGAAACAGTGGATAAATGGTAAACAAGTGTATACTTGAATGCCACTGTTGCATAGGGTTCATAATACGTACCACGATGTTGACACGCAGAATCACAATGCGATTCGTGGTCAAGCAGTCAAGACGCTTATGGATGACCAAAGTAATGTGTTGCTCACATTCAAGTATACACTTTTTATTCTTCTATTTTTTAACTTGCTCATCCTTGTTCGGATGTACAATCACGTGCAGTGCTTCTGTGTTGTGTGGCTCACACTGTGCTAAATTGATTTGCCACTGGTAGCAAGCTGCATGCTGTCTAGGCCTTGGCAACCTGACCGTATCTTAGCCCACGTGCAGTGTATGACTGTGCAACACTTTGCATGGATCAGGCTTGTGCTTTCATACATACACACATAATCTTTGTTCGTCTCCTTCTCGAAAATGAACGTCACGACACCCACATCCATATGGTGTGGAAACGTTTATACATGAAACGTTAATGCCATGCCCCGCTACTTGGAGATGTTTAAATAAGCATTGTACATTTCGAGATTTAATTTTGTTGTAATACTTTGGTCGTAGTCAAACAATTCGGTGTGTGTAAAGGTTTATTTAACATGCGGCTTGCGGAGCTTGCATTCAAGGGCATTCCGTTCTCAAGTTACCTGGTGCATTCAACCAATATATAATCTACGTTTTTTCGGTCATGTATGATCATGCGTATTTCACTTGTATACGAATAATTTCTCCGTCTTCATTTACACGACACACTTGGTATCTCCAAACTTTGAATGCGGATTTCAGTGTATTACTCAAGTATCACTTCAACCGCCTCTAATCTCTTCTATTTGTTTACAAAGGCGTTCCGCGGAAAATCACTTCCAAAGTCGGTTCTTTGCAAAACGTGCAGCATAAACCTGGTGGAGGAAACGTGAGTTCAATCTGTGTGTGCATGCTTCATTGAAATATGGCTTACTCAAGACGCATTTTCATCTTCACCATTATTGCTTTATTTAATGTTGTGTGGCTAACTCCACGGGGGGAGGGTTAGCGGGCCTCATTGATGTCCCGAATAATGCTGACCCACGCGCTTCGATCAGAGACGCGATCGCTGATGATCGTTATCCAGTCCGGTTCCTACCTTCGTACGCCGTAGACGGTACTCTGTACTAAGGCATCCACATGTGCCACGGTCGAGGACAATTTCGTTGAGCGCTGAGTCTGTCTTTATCGGACGTGACAATACCAGTCTTTGCCATTGGATATGAACGAAAAGCGGAGGTATTCCATTGCATCGCACCCGTACGACATCGTTAAATACCCGGTCCGTGTACATCGGACGCCCAATATTATCCTAAGGCAGCAATGGTCGAATACTTTCAAAGATCGTACTTCCTGTGAGCTCAGCGATCACGTCTCAAATCCATAAAGCATACAGGGCGGATCGCTGCTTTGAAAACCTATTTTAGTCCTGAGGATGATCCCGGGTCTGCGCCAAAGGGTGCCTTTCATCTGTAAAATCGCATTACACACAATCAACCATTGGCTTCACTACATTTTTCGCTTGAACACTGGGTAACATACTGGAACCAAAGTACATCAAAGGTATTGTATATGTATTAAAGCACAAGCCTGAACCAGGCAAAGTGCCGTACAGTAAGATACTGCACGTGGGCTGAGATACTGTCAGGTTGCCCAGGCCTAGACATCAAAGGTAAAGCATATACAATCAGACGACCCTGGGTAACTAATTTGTGGACACCAGGTGCAAAAGTATACAAAAATGGCTCGGCTTTCGTTGCATAAAATCTTGACGAAAATGATTCCAAAATCAGTTGAATCGGATACATTTCGAATACCAGTGAATCCATGGGCGAATGTACCGAATATGCTCAAACATAGAGTGAAAGAAGTTTCATAAAAATGTCGGGCGTCATCGGCAGCACAGTTTCCATGACATTTTTGCTACCGTGTCTTACAACAAACGCTTGATAACACTTATCTTGAGCAACAACTCTGAGATATGGGAGGTATTCATTTGTTTGGGTTGTGTTCGAAAATCCACCTAATTGTTTGTTGGAAACCTTACCCGAAGTCAGTGGCGCCAATATAGTTTATTTTGTGTATTATTCCTTTTTATCCTATATTGTTGTATTAATACACACCATTTCTCTATCCGCATTCAAATTTGTGTAAATAAAACTTCCCGAGATTTCCGCCAGTGCTTTCGTCAGATTAGAGTGTGTAAACATCATGATCGATCATCCATCTTTCGATGGCGTCACGTGAGGTTGATGGGTGAGCGCATTGAATGTATTTTGATCACGTGTACGCTAAATCGGTCTGGTCATGTGACACCTTCCCGAGGTTGCTTTGCGTTGCTGATGGATCACAGCGGCACGAAGACATTATTTTCAAGATTCTTCTAAATCGATTATTTGAGGTTTGTTAGCATTGAGGGGGTGAAGTCTGGTTCATTGGCAATCTTTTTAATATTCGATCTGAGCACTTTGTTAGCATTGATGTGTTACCTGATCCATACATGAAAACTGCGCTCTTCTATTCGAATTTCGATCTACTGCGTCAACTCTCAACTCAAACCAATTGGAATGCTGCTTGGGACAAAAACGGTTTGGGCAGTTCGATAACCCGTTATCGCGAGCGAAAGTGTGTCAACAGGCATCGTCGAGATGAGAGAACGATTATCAATTCAGTATTCGTGATTCAGCCCTAGTGGTTGTCGTATTAGACATATCCTTGAACAGCTGGCCGCTTACACTTACGGCTTTCTTGTGACACTGGCTTCGAAGTACAACTTTGTTCATCACTTCCTCATTGAATCTAATCTTTACTATCTCCACCTGATGACAGCAAACCATCAGAAACCGGTTTTAACCACAATATATTCGTCACTTTAAGCGTCTTGAAACCTTGGCGCGGAATCACTTTGTGAATTTGTATTTAAAAGCCCCATTAAACAATACATTCCCATGGCACATGAGGTGAGACCACGAGCGCGTGAAATGCGACAGCATGAGGTTGTCCAAGTTCCATGAGCAGATCCGGCTAATCCTTTGCCAGTTGTTGTGACGTGCAGCTCGCATTCTAAAATCAGCTTTAATCCGCGCGGTTATGCGACATCATTTTTCTCCGCTCATCATTTGGATTAGTGTGTTCAGTACTTACTAACTCCACGGCTTCGTTAATGTCTCGAATCGCACCAGCCCATGCGCTTCGATCTAAGATGAGATCGCTATCCAGTCCCATTCCCAAATTGGAACGCGATGGTTTGTACGCAGTCCCAAGAGATCTACATCCTCCTTCGCAGTTGACACCACCGCCAAGTCTGGAGGGGTTTGTGGCCGAGGACAAGTTTCGTGACCACTGAATCTTTCTTTCAGTGGACGTGGCGAAT
>JACCGJ010011516.1:0-24318 GCA_013407085.1 Atriophallophorus winterbourni | reverse complement strand
GATTACCTGGAAACAACATCAAATACCGTTACCTTTATATTTATTGAACGTTAAATTCCGCTGAAACAAATGACCTTGAACAAATTACTTTGCAAATGTACATCCTATAATCTGATTGTACACAGCTTTTGGAAATTATTGATCATGTCTAACATGCCTTGGATTCCCAAGAATATTTATTGAACGTTAAATTCCGCTGAAACAAATGACCTTGAAAAAAAATTATTTTGCAAATGTACATCCTATAATCTGATTGTACAAAGCTTTTGGAAATTACTGATCATGTTTAACATGCCTTGGATTTCCAAGAATAAAATCTTATTATTTGTTGAATTCGTCGGTGAGTGTGATGCCGTGAGAGCCATTATGTCCGATGGAGCACCTGCGATTGCGGATGCTGTAGAAAAGGTATTTTCACGTGCTTCACATTTGCTTTGCCGAGTGCACATGCTTCGTGACGTCACTCGTCGTAAACCCTAAACGGAGGCACTGGAATGAGTATTCGTAGCTATGAGTACCAGGAGTTTGTGACAGTACGCCTTTGCCATTATTAATGTGCAAAGTGCGGATCCAGTATTCTTTCTGTACTTCAAAGGGCAACACTGTTGCAACGTTTGCAAGTGAGCAAATGCTAGACGTCCTAAGCCTTCTTAGTGATAATATAGCAATTTGATAGGACATTCAGTTATCTTAAACAAGTGCAGGTTACCTTATTTGGCACCGCCAATGCGAAGTTGCTTTGAAGGGTTTTAGGCGAGTTCGCGTACAAAACCACTCGAAACTGGATTACCTGTGTGGTGTTCTCATGCCGTACGCTGTAGACATAATTTCCGCCAACGTGACTGTTTCAACAGTTACTATAGTAGGTGCCACGGAAATTATGGTGCTTGTTAAGGACTCGCTGGTTTGGAGTGTGTGCTGCTCGAATTAGAAGTGTACACATCCCTTTTTTGTTGATCAAGGTTTGCTGGTCTTGAAGGAAACGATGCACGGGTATTAGACGTTCACGATGGCCGGATCAACGATCGAGGACGGGTAGCTTTGTCTAAAAATCCAATCTAACGAGCAATACGAGGGAGAAAATCATACGCCAAGGACGTTCTTAAGCCCGTCTGAGGAAGAATGATGGTTGGGCTTAGGGCTAGTAACACTATCCCGTTCAACCTACATTGCTACGGAAACGATGGCAACAGATCCGGAAATTCTACTCATCAATGGCTACAGGAGTGACGCGAACCTTACAAAGGTCTCATGACGGATAGAGTTGAAAGCCGAAAGGAAGTTTCCACGCCGATGGACGATCTCCTTGCGCCAAAAAGAACGATAAGACTTGGTTGCTGGAACGTTCAAACGCTTTATTGAGCTGGTAAGCTGGATCAAGCCATACATGATCTCAACAGGTATGATCTGAGTATACTTGGAATGACCGAGGTGAGATGGACCAGCTCTGGTCAGGAAGAGCTAGATAGAGGTGAGACTAATATTTGGTCAGGAAGGCAAGATAACCTCCATCATGGTGGAGTCGCTCTGCTTGCAAGCAGAAAGACCAGCAGTACGATCATGCAATGGAAGCGTGTAAACGAGCGACTCATTAATGCCAGACCAAACTCGAGCTTTTGCAAACTCTCGATTGTGGAAGCATACGCTCCAACAGAAAATGCAGCTCAAGAGGACAAAGTCAGGTTTTACGAAGCCATGCAATCAGTCTTGAGGGTCATCCCAAAGCACGACCTACTTGTGGTAATGGGAGATTTTAACGCTAGAATCGGAACTGTTAATACGTGCAGGGAGCGTACTATAGAAGTGCATGGTGTTGACCAACAGAATGATAATGGGGAGAGGCTACTTGACTTCTGCGAAGAGAACGATCTTGTCGTTGGAGGCACCCTTATTCCCCAACAAAAACATCCATAAAATAACCTGATCATTTCCAGATGACAGAACAAAAAGTCAAATTGATCACATGATGATAAATGGTAAATGGAGGCGTTCGTTACAAGATGTGAGGGTCATGCGTGGTGCCGATATTGGAAGCGACCATTTCCTGGTTGTGGGAAGATTTGTTTAAAACTTAGAAGCGCAAATATCGGAATTCAGCGCAGCCCACGGTTTAATGTGAATAAGCTGAGCGATGACGCCACGAGGAAAGCATTTGGCAACATCCTGAGAGAGGAAATCAGCGCCCGGCCCAAGGATTCAATGACGATTGATGTTTTCAACCGCACACTAAAAGCCGTCGGAGAAAAAGTCCTCGGGTACAGACATAGGAGCAAAGCTTCGTGGATCTCGTCGAAAACCTTCAACTTATAGAAGAGAGAAAAGATGTAAAGAAAGGCATGCTGAACATGGAACCGTCTAATGAAGAGAATGCCATCACTGAACAGTATAGATTAAAAGATAAAGAGGTTAAAAATTCAGCGAGGAAGGACAAAAGACGGTATGTGGAACACCTGACACAAAAAGCAGAAAAGGCGTGCCGAATGAATGATCTGAGAATGTTATAACAGATTAATCGAAAGCTCTGCAATCGCAGTCAGGCAACGAATCAACAAGTGAGGACCCAGGGTGGGGATGTTATAACTGATGCGAAAGAAGAGTTAGCCAGATGGCGAGAACATTTTGAGCATATTCTAAACTGCCCACCGCCTCAAACCAACGTCGATATAACTGAGGCAGCTACAGACCTCGACGTCAACACAGACCCCGTCAGCCTCCAAGAGGTGCAATTTGCTATCCAGAGGTTGAAAAATGGTAAGGCACCAGGTGACGATGGAGTGTATGCCGAGCTGCTCAAGGCGGAAACCGAAGAGACGCCAAAAGTTTTGCGAGACCTATTCCAGAACATCTGAGATACTGAGCAGATACCGGACGCCTGGCGTTCGGGTACTGTAATCAAACTTTCCAAGAAAGGTGACTTGAGCTACTGCACTAATTGGCGAGGTATTACGCTTCTATCAGTCGCGAGCAAAGTATTCTGCCACATAATTCTCCGACGTGTCTCCAATGCAGTTGAATCCATTTTACGACAAGAGCAAGCCGGGTTCAGGAAAGGAAAATATTGCATTGACCAAATCTTTGTTCTCCGTCAGATCCTGTAGCAGACACATGAATGGAATGCAGAGCTATGTGTGACCTACATCGACTTTCAGGAGGCCTTCGATAGTGTTCATCGACCAGTGATATGGAAAATCCTCCGTCATTATGGTATACCATTAAAGATAGTAAATCTCATAAAAGCCTTTTATGAGAAGTTTGAATGCCAAGTCGCTCACAATGGAATGCTCACTGAGACGTTTGAGGTTCGTACGGGAGTGAGGCAAGGATGTATTCTCTCACCGACACTCTTCTCCCTAACAATAGACTGGATTATGAGACAGGTGACCGATGGCAGGGCAGCAGGCATTCCATGGACCCCAGCGGGACCGCTAGAAGACCTGGACTATGCGGATGATGTTGCCCTCCTGGCATGCAAGATCAGTGTCATCCAAAACAAGAGCGATCGACTATCTGCAATTGGCGAGACGGTGGGTTTAGAAATCAAACGCTGGCAAATTGCAGGTAATGCGGAAGAATGTTCCGGAGCAACCACTAGTGTCAAACGCTCAGTGAGGTTACAGATACAGTTTACGTTGGGAGCAAACTGATTGTAAATGGTGACTGCGAAGATTAGGTCAGGAGAATGATCGAAAAGGCGAACTAAGCGTTCTGCATGCTAAATTCCATTTGGAAATCCTCCGCTCTCAGCATTACCACGAAGATCAGACTCTGCAAGAGCAACATTCTGAGTGTGTTGCTGTTTGCATCGGAATGCTGAGAGACGACCGCTACCATTGAGCGCAGAACGAACGTGTTTCAAACTAAGTGCTTAAGAAGGATTCTACGGATTTTTTGGCCACACACCATTTCGAATGAAGAGCTACTGCGAAGAACTGGTCCGGAGGTGGTATCTACCGTAGTCAAAAGATGACGGTGGAGATGGTACGGTCATGTCTGCAGGATGGATCCCAGTTCCCATATGAAGGTAGCCATTCACTGGCTTCCGCAAGGTAAACGAAAAAGGGGACTACCCAAAAAAACCTGGCGCAGAACGTTGGAACGCGAACTACATGCACAAGGATTCACGGTGCAAACGGCAACGGAAGCAGCGGCAGACCAGAACCACTGGCGTGGGGTGGTCTTCACCTCGTGTGCCACCCGGCACGGAGAGGACTGAGTGAGTGAGTGAGTAAAAAATAATAATTGTTAGCGGCAACGCAACACGAACCCCCAACTGAATAAGTAAGCTTGTATTTACGTTAATCTTTTCCTCATATTCTATTATACTGTTAGTATATCAATGGAAACCTGAAAGACCTTATCACAATAAGCTTATAAGTGAAAAGTTTTAACATTTTCTCTGGAAAACCAAACCAAGGATGTAGACGCTAACATTATTTTTAAACATGAATACGTATCGTAAGCAAAAACCAACATGTTGCAGCCCCAGGCATAAAACATTTTGAACAACAATAATTTTAAAATGCTTTTATTTTAAAATTTATTATTCAGCACAGCCTTTATTTTACGTGAAATAATAGATGGATTTTCGCGATAGTTCAGAACATGTATATGCGGAAGTCCACTATTCATCATCTCGTTTCAATTCAGCTTGGATTAAAAACAATGCCACACGGCGGTAGCTCTGTTTCAATGTGTCTACAAATCCTGTCACACCGGAAACGAAAGATCGAGGTCGTCACAATTCTAAAACGGATACTCACCATGATTAGCGGTTTGTATTCTCTTCGCCTCAGTATAAAATCAAAATAGTTTTCTGGGAATGAGACGTCAATAAACAGCGTTCTTACATCCAATTTGGTACTCTTGTATTTTCACGAAATACAACAGATTCGGATGAAATGAGGAAAACGAGTAAAGTTGCATTCGTTGCTGCGTTGATCTCGAAATGAATAATATCGCAGTTAAAACGACCATTTGCTATTAAAAATGTTGCAATAACGGGTACGAATTCAAGGATTCAAGGATTCAAGGATTTATGGTTAAAAAAGTTAATAATTTACAGCACCACAGGATTACGGTATGAATAAAACATGTAAATTACAATAGCATAAAAACAATAGAGAATATCAAATGTAAGGCTCACGAATGATGTTCGTTTGCAAGTGCAAGTTCAATTTCGCTTTGAAAATCTCCAGGCAAGGAGAGTCCACCACATGTTGGGGTAGGGAATTCCAAAGAAATATAGCTCGTACGGCGAAATAATGGCACCGACAATCAATACGGGAACTTGGAAAGTAAAGGGATAAGGTGTGTCGTCGTGTAATTTTTCCATCACATACATCAAGCAAGTGTTTTAATGGATGTCTTTCGGTAGACACAATTCTATAGGTCAGAATAATATCGCGTCGTATCCTCCATTGGGTAAAGTCACATAGACTCAGACGTCGCAGTCTTTCGGTATACGAACATTGCGAAGACCCATCACTAACTTTGTTGCTCTATGATAAATTTTATCAAAGAGAGCAAGCGCAGCCAAGGATCCCAGACCTCGACCACATACTCCATCGTTGGGGGAAGGTATACATTCATTATCCTTGGTAACGTTACCAGAGAGAATCTTTCAAATATTCTTCGAACGATACCTAACAATCTGTTGGCCCGTCGATATATATTCTGGCAGTGCACTGTGCTCTTCGGGTTACCGCTAATCCACACTCCAAGATCTTTTTCCAACGAGCTCCATGCTAGGTTTACAGTTCCCAATCGATATGTCCAAGGAACATTCTTCCAAGATGGAGCATCTTACATTCCTGTATGTTGAATGACATGTCCTTCATGGCCGCCCAATTCGACACGCTGTCCGAATCCATTTCTAGTTTCTCACAATCCTCTGCAGAACTAATCGGCGTCCAAATTTTCATATCATCCGCGAACAGGACCATTTTAGAAGATATGAGGGGGTAAATTGTTTATGTACAACAGAAAGAGGAGCGGGCCTAACACAGATCCTTGTGAGACTCCACTCGTGGGTTTGAACGTTTGTGATAGCACTCCGTTAAATGTAACTCCGGCGTCGCGATCTGACAGATAGTAACACACCATCCGTTTTTGAAAAAGCAGATAATGATTAACTCTGTCAAAGGCTTTCGAAATGCCTAGGTAACAGACGTGGATGCAAGAACTTCTATCCAACTCCTTCATCCAGTTGTCTAATGCTATGAGAAGATTTGTGAGACAGGATTGGTGAGATCGAAATCCATGCTGTGCTAGCGAAAACAAAATAAGCGATTCAAAGTGTGCAACCATTTTTTTCGAGATTATACGTTCCATAACAGGTAAAAGTGTGACAAGACGATAATTTGCAGCGTCAGATCGGCAGCCGCCTTTAAAGATAGGTGTTATCACGCCGGATTTCCAATTTTTGTTGCCACTCCCTTAAGCAACGAATAGTTAAACAGGCTGGAGATCGGTTCACAAAGCTGACGGTGACAGAACCTAAGCACATCCGGTGTAATGCCATCCGCTCCTGGGTATTTTCTTACATTTAGTTTCAGCAAATGACGTACGTCAATCACTGGATTCATTGAAATGTCGCACAGTGTTTCGATTCCTGTTTCGATTGAATACTCAGAACGTTCAACTAAAACATTTGGCACGAACACTTTACAATATTTAATTGCCAGAGCA
This sequence comes from Atriophallophorus winterbourni, assembly GCA_013407085.1. Taxonomy (NCBI): domain Eukaryota; kingdom Metazoa; phylum Platyhelminthes; class Trematoda; order Plagiorchiida; family Microphallidae; genus Atriophallophorus; species Atriophallophorus winterbourni. Next base: position 17,631 of record JACCGJ010011516.1, on the reverse strand, counting down.
TTTGCGGTTTCCAAAGCTGTTTTAGTGAGTTTTTCACCATTCTGGATGGGAAAAATACCTGGTTTGACTTTAGCTTTCTAGTTCATGATCTTGTATCGTAACTTAGAGTTACGTTCCATTTTTGACAAGAGCAACAATTGGTGCACTTCCTTATCCTCTCGAATAAGTGCAGTCACTTTGTTGCGTAACATACCGAAATGTTGCCAAGAAGTAGAAGTATTTCTGACTTTATGTTGCACCCACGCTGCTCGCTTCAGTGCTATCCGCCATTTTGTTCTGCTGCGGACAACAAAACGAATTTCATGTACGCACCTTTTCTGAACGATCTGCGAGTTCTCGTCTATCTTCAGTTTCAGAAAACCTCCAAGTTCATTGCATTGCGACTCAGGGCTTATGTTGTCCGCTTGAAAATGCGGAATCTGCACGAGCGATTTACTCAGGGCCAATTTATCTACCCGTCGAACCACCCCATTCGGAGTAAGCGATTGCTGAGTACTGCAAACATAGTCGAACACAAGCACTGAATGGTCACTAAGACCCAGCGGAGCCTGGAATTCAATCGCTTCGATAGATTGTTCTTTGATGTCAACACCAAATCCACGACAGATGGGCGGTCAGAACCTCTCTTCATTGTGCATTCGTGAACATGGTTGTATAACGGGACTGAATCTAGTACTTCTCTAAATCGGTATTCTAGCGTTTGTGGGGAGTGATCGTCCCTGAGATAAAGGGTGGACAGATTAAAATCACCCATAATAAGTGTCGTTGCTTGCTGTGTGCGAGTCAAGCGCTAAAGCACTTGGATCAACCTTTCGTTGTACGATTCCTTAGATGAATGGGACCGGTAGACCACACTAATAATGCAAACTTCACCAGACATCAGCGTTAAAGAACACCAAATTGTATCATCGAGCGTGAATTCTGTATTGTCTATGGGGTGGCACTGGAGTCGATTATGATAATGAAGAGCAACACCACCACCGCTTCTCTCTCGGTCGTTCCTTATAAAATTCATATTTGGAATGGATATCTCCGTCTTAATCAATTAAGAAGAATACCATGTTTCTTTAATGGCTTTAATGTCAGGTGAGTAGCGCGAACATATCTCGATTAACTCAGCTAATTTGCGCATTTGTATGTAAACATCTTATAAAGTTTGTGTTGTTCAAATTCTGAAAAGTTATCAGAGGGCCGACTCGGTTACAGTCGGAATGCTCAAGTTTTTTGGAGCTATCGCTTGACATTCAGGTTGAACCTCATCACTAGGCGTTTGTGGGTCAGTACTATCCGTTTGCTTGCTTTCGGCTATTACCCTGGGCTAGCTCAACTTGACGTTTTGGGGTAGGTTTTTCTATTAGCTTTTCATTCACGTTTGATAGTACCGGTCGTGAAGAAGGTTAGCTTTAAAGGGCTAGGACCTTGCCCTTTATAGTTCGCAGACCGCGGTATCCTAAATACATCCACAATTTTGGCATTTTTATTACAATTTGTTTCGGCTAGATATGTCCACTGTTTGTGATCGTGCTCGTACTTTTCTTGAGATGGCACGTCAGCAGAATCTTCCGGAACACCTAGAATCACAACACTTCTGGGATTAATTTCTTCTTGAGTTTCTGCGACGACTTTTGCTCCCATCATGGTAAGTCTGCATGAATTCGACATGTAGTCTATGGATCACCTCTAAGAAGGTAAGCATTTAAGAGTAGGTTTTCCACGTCCTCCGCAGATTGCAGCGTTATTCTTAAAAGGCGAGGGTCATCCTTGTGAGTAGAATTCAGGTGGCGGTTTAATCGAACTATTGATGAAGGAATAACTGCGGCCAGTCTCATCTGACTACAGAGTTTATACCACTCAGCTAAGTCATGTTTTTGCTTAGAATCGAACAGCGTTTTCTGCGACCCAGTCACGTTTGTGCATATAACACTAAGGTTTACACCCACGGATTTTGTTTCATAATTTGAGTCAGTCATTTTAGTAGTGGTTTTTCTGAGTCCTTTCTTGTTTCCGTTAAGTCGAGAAGTCACTGATCCCAACGAACGCTTCCCCGTTTTAGTCACCATCTGCGCGGTTATCTGGGCAAATGTTGGCCTGTTCGAGTATGGTGGATTTTCTGCCGGCTCCTCGGCAGTAATTTTTAAGTCGGGCAACAATGGTGCCTTTATGACGTTTATTATCAGTTCATTTAGTTTTTGTACACTGGATTCCATTCCATTTAGACGCGTCTCAATATCATATTCAGGGGTTTTCGTCGCCGAGGCTGACGGTGTTGATTTGGCCTTGCAAACCAGACAAACAAATCAAACACCAGGGCAATTATCTCCATTAATAATCGATACTAAATCCGAGGTCAGCGATTTGTCGCATTTAGCATGAACTTTCGATAAGCAAACGTAACACGTAACAGACGCCGCCTTAGGGCTTACCGACTTTTGGCAAACCGTACACATGCAGCTCGGTGCGCTTTGTATCCTTTTCGGGGTCATTCGGTCAAGGTTGTGTGCAGTACTGTTCAGTGGTGTGCACAGGCAGTGGTTCTGTCGAGCGATCGATGATGAATATATATATATATATATATATATATATATATATATATATATTAGTTAATAATGTGAAGTTTAAACAAATCAGTCTTTTGGCCAATAATACAATATTATTGGGGAAGAAGGCCATTGGCAGTAAAATACTAAATGAGAAATGTATAACATTCTGGCCTTTATAACCCACACCCGCTAAAATACGCTGGCGTGTAATGTATCCGGTTCCATATATTTGCATGAGTTGAGTGTAACTGGAGTTGTATAGCTGAAACCCGAGGCACAGTATAAACATAAAAAAACAATACTTTAACTAATGCTGATCATTTCGGTAATTACTGTCATTGAAGAAGCATATTGCTTGTGGAGTCCTAAAAGCTATATTTCTTGTCACTCTCTGAATGTCTTATATCCTAACCCGAAATATATGATTTACACATATATATCCTATGTTCGTTGTCGCACATTTGCAACGAATAATACGCATGAGAATGGTTCGTGCGACAATATATTCATGAACACGTCAACCGATATTACACGTTATGTATTTCGTCACTGTCGGACAAACGAGCCCAGCATGTTGAGGCCTTGAAGCTTACCGGTTGGCCCAAAATCGATTGACCAATTAGATCGAAGTGGTGATCCAGGCAGAAAGGTTACATGGTAGCGTTTGTCAATCTTACATAAGTGTGTGTGTGTGTGTGGGACCAAGCCATTTCGCGAAAAATATTAACTGTCATAAACTCTAAATGAGATCAACTTCAATGAAACTTCGCGAAGACAAAATCGAATCGATATGAATCATCAGCTGATCAAATGAGAGAATTTTATTTCCTGGAATTCATTTTAGTGAACTCCTGTTACAAAACCGAATTTCCGAAAGATAGCAAGATGTCTGTTTTTGCCTTGTGACAACGGAAACGTGATATGTTACTCTGGATTACGTCAATTGCTGTGGACTTTGTTTCATGTCATCCGTAGAATACATTCTTTTGTGTGAATCTTTATTCATTGGTGACTTCAATGCGTAAACTGAACTGCACATCTAAATTGCAAAATCAATGAACGAATTCCGGTTGGTTGAGAGAGAACATTTCACATATTTATATTTTGAAGAATATCGCATGTATCACATTGCTGACGGTGCACGGTGAGTCTGATTTATCATATCATTCGTACCCGTTATTGCAACATTTTTAATAGCAAATGGTCGTTTTAACTGCGATAATATTCATTTCAAGATCAACGCAGCAACGAATGCAATTTTATTCGTTTTCCTCATTTCAGCCGGATCTGTTGTATTTAGTGAAAATACAAGAGTACCAAATTGGATGTAAGAACGCTGTTTATTGACGTCTCATTCCCGGAGAACCATTTTATTTTGTACTGAGGCGGAAAGAGTACAAGCCGCGAATCATGGTGAGTATCCGTTTTAGAATTGTGACGATCTCGAACTTTCGTTTCCGGTGTGACAGGTTTTGTAGACGCATTGAAACAGAGCTACCGCCGTGTGGGCATTGTTTTTTAATCCAAGCTGAATTGAAACGAGATGATGGATAGTGAAATTTCGAATAAACATATTCTAAACTATTGCGAAAATCCATCTATTATTTCTCGTACCATAATTCCTGTGCAAAAATATACGTTACTAAATAAAAGCAAATTAAAATTAATGTTGTGTATTATTCTATGCCCGGGGCTGAAACATGTTGGTTTTCGCTTAACAAACTTAGTCATATTCAAAATAATGCTAGCGTCTACATCCTTGGTTTGGTTTTCTAGAAAAAATGTTACAACGTTTCACGTATAAGCTGATCGTGATATGGTCTCTATGTTTCCTCGTTAGTATATATTTTATAAATTCCAGTGAACTTGATTATAAGAACTCTAAAACAGCGACTCGGTATGCAGCCAATCAATTACAGTGAATCTCAACCACTGATCAGAAATTCAATAATTGTTAAACACTTTCTTGAAAGCGGTCATACGATACATGGAAAGACATCATGATGTGATGTTTGGGATAAAAGAAACCTCGCAAAATTCGAAAAACTAAGTGAATATTGTTGATATCTTTACAGAGTCAAGTTGATCGGTCAGCACATGTCAATTACAGATGGACACAGCGAGAATAATTGAGTGAATACACAACATGTAAGAGTGTGCATCGCCTGTCTATCTTAACAAGCTGAGCACTCACCATAACCTGTGTAGCTAGCCGGGGGTGGTAGTAGGAATGAGCCACCTACTATCTATAAAATGCTCCCACGTGGCGTGCGTCTCAAATAGCCTCTGACAACCAAGTCCAACTCCTGGCCTGCACGAGTGGCTTTCACAAGCCCGGCGGAACTGCTCTTACTGACAGGAGAAGGGGCGAAGGCGGGTGACTGGCGCCTTGAAATCAGTTTGCTCCGGGCAGATGGAGCTCGTCAGCTACTGGCAATCCATCTAGGGGAAGGAAAACCCTGACCATAAACCTTCACTGCCTTGTGGGTCACCCGATTGCGGGAAAGGCTTCGGGAGAAAACCCCGAGGAAAAATCCGGAGAGAAGTTCCGTAGGTAGATAACTGGCGCACAGCGCGTTTATCTGCCAACTCCCTGCTGCCTTGTAGGTTGCACTTGGTTGTGCAAAGGCTCGAGAGGTGTACTCGAACAAACACCGAGTGGTGCTGGGGACATCACTTGTACACTACCCCCAAGAAACTTCATGATGATGTCTCAATGGGTCTGCGTACCGTCTACGGAGTTCGCGGGTGGGAACGAGACTGGATCACGATCTGCAACGATCTCGCCTCCGATCGACGTGCGTGGGCTGGTGCGATCCGAGACATCAATGAAGCCGGCTAATCCACCCGTGGAGCCAGCCACACAAAGGCAAGCTAGCTAACGGTTAATCACGTGAATACAAATTGAACTTGAATTTTGTTCCTACTGGCACATTTAGTGTGACTAAATGTCTGCCATAAGCGAAAGGTTACCAATCAAGTACGCAACAACTGATTCACAACAAACTTCTTTTTTTCATGTATATGTCCCCACAATCGGTGGAAAACATTCTCCCATATTGTGCTGCCGTTTCGTATCGTTCACCATTTCCTCCGCTGTTATGTTAGAGAAGACAAAGGAGAACAAGTGGAATGTGAGTCAGTGTTCGGCAATGCAAGAACGTATTCATTGCCGTGGGTGAATGTTTCTCGTTGTATATATGGAAAACAAAGATAGTTCCTTTTCTTAGGTAAAGGACACGTTCGCTGGGCTACGTTTTAGTGGATCATTGAAATGGCTTTATTCGTTAGGGTGACTTGGTCGACTTTAGAAAAGCAGAATAGCTGCGTGACGTGAACGTTTACTGTCTTTTATCGATTAAATGTATTTATATTGGATCAGGTAAGATTAGGAAAAGCGGATTATGACTAAACATGAGGTAGTCATACATATTGAATAGATATTTAATTCGCATAGTAAGTCGCAGTAATGGAACATTTCAAATTGTGTTATGCAAAAGCGTCATCTTAAGTCTATTCTGAGTTTTTTTGTTATATAGACATGATATGGATATGCATATATTCTCACGCATGCAGTTGTTTCTTTGGCAAAATGTTATGTGCAACACTCTCGCTCAAATATGAGCCAGTGTCTACAACGTTTTCAACTGAATATTGATGGGAAGCCCAAGTGATATCGATGTGACGCTACCATTGCGAGGATGCGAGTACGCAGTTTTGGCGTAGGCAAATCTCAAGGGGAAGTGGGAATACCGCAACTATCCCGAAGTCATGTTTGCGTTAGATTTGTGACTCACTGTGTGATTCATTGAAATGCTCACTAATTAATAAAATCGTACTAGTTGAATTTCGGACGTATTACGTCAATCAATAAAGATGGCCGTAGTTCGCATCGGTAAATTACCAATTTTAGACGCTTCTTCTTTTGGTTCACAAAGTAATTGGATTTTTGCTAGGTGATCTTTGAAATTTCGCGTTAAAATCTAGATAACATAGGGTTGCCGACAATGATTTTCATATATTAGGTGAGGGGAAAATTTAGTCTGGTGATTCGAGGTCATATCGCTTTCACAGCTCAAAAGTCTATTAAGCTCTTCACACAAGCTTCGAACACGTAATGCAACATTGACCCCGTCAACGCCTCTAGCTTCACACGAACGTTGGTCCAGATTGATCACTAAGGTAGACCTTTTCACCGCCACTTACACTTACCCACGAATCTCACAGATCTCCATTTGCTCCGTTATACGAATTCTGTTTATGCCGGGATATTGTTGCGCAAACCGTTTCACACGTAATCCCCCTGAATCCCGAATTATTACGAGGTTCGCAATAGTCATCGTCCTTGGATTTTGAACTTCCTGTTTTTGTGCAGTGACGAAGCCTGGTGTTTTGCATTCGGAAGCGCCTGATTAGCACTCATTTCGAATGCACTTCACAATACACAGCGCCAGCGTAGGCGACGATGTCGTATTAGGGTGAGAATGCTTTCTAGACCAGCTTCAAATAGCAACTCTAAATTTGTTAATTATCTATCCACAGTATTCTCGTGAAACGCAAAGGATACAGCTCTGGTTCTCGTATCGCGAGGATGTTTCAGGAATTTACCGCAGCGGCATCTGCAAAACTTTAATAAGCAATTGGTTGAAGACATTTGTGAGGAGATTTTCCTCGGTAATTGTTGCAGTTTCATTCGTTACTCAAATTCTGAAATTGCTTACTTCTTGTAAGACATTTATATCGTAACAAACATTCCGATCTTTTATGTTGAATAAAACTATGTTGGCCTCAGCTTAATAAGAACCTTTAGTCCCAAACATATATTTTCCACCGACATTTCTGCACTTAATGTCAATATTGGAATTAATTTGAATCCTCCTTAGAACTAAATAAATGTAAGCATGAACGTACGATTTGTTTAAATTTTATACGAATAATGTATGGTATTCAAAAATTAATGGTTTTTTTCACCATAAATCTTGAATCTTGTATTAGCACAATGACCGGAAAAATTTAAACGGAACTTTTAACAGTTTAATTATATTACCATTCTAAACGCATCCCCAATGTTATCGAGTGCATCTCAACCCATTCGGCCGTGAATCGTAGTTCACGCCGTTGACGAGCAACTTCCACGGATCGCGCACATACGGCCAATCGATGTGATCGTTCTTCCAGAATCGTACTGTGTAGTCATTCGAAAGGGTGTGGAGCTTGAGGAACATTCGAGCATCTGCAATGTAATACATTGTCGAAATCGACGGAAGGTAGCCAACAACAAAACCAAAACCAACGAAACACCAATTGAGTTTAGGTACATAAATATATAGGTGTTAATTGGTCCATATGACTGGGTAACGTAGATTAGCATAATGTGATTGGGTGCAGGCAAATTTGTGCTCACATCCTACGCAACGACAAACCACAGGTGGTTTTTTCTGTTTTCACTTATCAGTTCGCTACATGATATGGTTATCAGAAACGTGTAAACTAGTAAATTGATGGTGCAACTATTTATTAATGGATCTCTCTGTTATTCGGATTGAAACAGACAAAATTTGAATAAAAACACTCCGAATGTCCTTCGGTAATAGTGTACATGAAATCGTAGCATAAATTAGTCATTTTCGTTGATTGGGCGTGTCAATCATGTCCACTTAGTGGACCTTAATTCAAAGTATTGTTCTATCAACCTGATTAACAGCCTCTCCTAAGCATATCATCATTTTCAAGTTGGCCACTGTTTCAAGGATCAACGGAAATAGTTGACTGTCACAACCTGTCTCCTCGAGCAAAGTCAGATGTGTTGTATATATGTGCTAGCGTTATGATCATACGGTAGACTGCACATTTCTAATGACTAAATCCGCGCATTGTCTACCGAGGGTTCTCGATAAAATATAAGTGGGAGAAATAATTCGCGAATTTTCGTTTGATCGCTGGAATATTTGACCATGTTGATCAGCGGACGATTTACTTAGGCTTTTGCATAAGTTTCTACGCACCCTCACTTTCCATTTGCTTCATATTCGCATAGAGAGATAGATTCTCGTGTTTGTTCTCGATTCTGTACATGGAATGATGACAATGGCTATGATTCCATTACTCGACTTTGTGTACAATCCGTCAATCCTAGCCTGGCCAATCGCTCTTGATATGGGACCATCAACTAGCTTCGCCGCTTGGTTGTAGTTTTTACCCAACGATTCGATGTCTTTACGCAGCAAAGGTGCCCAAACTGGGATAATGTATTCTACCGTTGGATGGATGTAAGTATTTATAATTTGGGGAAGCGTTTTAGGAGTGAACCGCCCTAATATACTTCTCAGCGTTCCCAAGATACCGTTGGCCTATGTGAAGTCTTTCTGGCAATTACTATTTAGTTTCAGGTTATTAGTAATCCAGATACTGAGATCCTTCTTAGCGGTGGTCCAAGTCAGGTTTTCATGACCAATATTATATGAATGCTAGTATTACTCGTCAAGTTGTAACATTTTAGATTTACTTATGTTGAAATGCATCTGATTTAGTTGAAATCAGTGATACAGAGCATCCAAATCCTCTTGCAGCATTAAACAATCTTCAATCGATCGGATTTGCTTGTTTGCAACAGAAAGTAGATGTGAAGGTTAAAACTACAGTCTATCATATGTCCATCAATGCTGTAATATCTTTCACCATCGCTCACTGAAGATAGGTTTTACGGTCCATAACTTTGTCTGATTTTCATAAGATATAACACTAGTAGAGCAACGGAAGGATAGCGAAAACAAATTCCTTGTGAGGCTTGCCAACGGTTAATATCAATTGAACAGCAAGCATAAGACGCCTTTAACAAGCGTCAATATTAACGCTTGCATAATCAAACGGAAATGTTTACCTTGATGTTTACATAGAAAAGGCTTACGGTAACCTGTTTACCAGAGTCACATATAACCCAAAGTATCCCAAAAGCCAGCCGCGAGATGTAAGGGTTTATCAATTCTTTAATCGCGATTTAGCCTGGGCAGTAAACATTGTTAATTTAACAAATGTTAAAGTGTTAAGATGCTGACGAATATATACGGAGTAGGTTAAAATAATGTTGGCAGGTCAACTTCCGCTACATAACCTGGATATGGCGTTACCAAACAAATTCCTTTGAAGACATCCTCCTTCGAAATATTGATATCAGAACGTTCATCGGTGTTTATAAAACTGAAGTCTCCCCAAGATATAAATCCGCGTGTCGAATTGATTGGCAAACGGAGGGTTGATTTCAGTCGAACGTGCAAATTCGTCTTGCTAAGCAAATTGAGAAATCTGTCGCAGCCAACCTCAGCAAACCACCGCAAACAGAATCAACCTCTGTAAACCTCGAATTAAATAAAAAGTGCCCACACAGATTAGCTTTTTCTACGTATGAATGATAAGCGGTATGCTGCATTTCAGTATGAAGTCCTTGAAGAAAATATCCCGTCATTTTGATGAACACAAAAATGTTAAAATGAACGACTTCACTTTCTAATTGAGTTGAGGTCCAGCAGTTGGCTACGCGTTGCGCAAATGACTATTACGCCGACATAATTGAGACGCTGCGAATACTGGTAAATATCATAGTATGTGTGATGGAATAAAGTAAGCTTAAAGCATCATCTTAATTTTAAAGCCGAAACACATGAACCAACAAAAAAACGAACTTTATTTTATTGAGATTTATTTTTCATATTCGCGCTGGCTATTAAAACATGCATGATTAGAAAACGAATGCTTACCGACACAGAGGCATAGTCGTAGTAATTGTTTAAGTAAGAAGTGAGTTCAGTTTTGAATGTCATTCCAATAACCAATCCTCAGTTATCTAATTATTGCGAGATAACGATAAATGGACACACTGCTCAACATGCTGTAAAAGCCCACATCACAAAACATCCCTTTAGAGGGTTGCAAACCGAGTTTAATCTTTGAACCACTCGTAGATAAGGCTGAAACCAGCAACCTGTTTAATCACACGAGCCTACACACACGTAGATAGATTTAACACATGGGCTTAAACTTATTATCCACATTAGCATAAAGTTCTAACACATACCAACACACCACCACTGGTTTCGTGATGCTTGCACTTATCAGGTAGGAACAGTAAGATCATGATAAGTTTAGCTTGAAACAGCAGCGAAATTTTAATCTACGTTTGAACATTAGAGCTTCAATGCAGGCACGACTGACATGCTCAAACACACAGCCGACTCGCTCAAACGTTGTGTAAAGATCATTTCACGTGGACGCTATTTTGCATGTTCCAAGTATTCATAATTCAAGAATTCACGAAATAAAAAAATTTATAGCTGTACAACACCATAGGATATTCGTACAAGGAAAAATATAAACACTGAGGCATGAAGGCAAAAATGTATTCAGTTTGTTTCAGAAAATCCTTTCAAGAGATAATCGAACAACGTCTGATGGTAAAGAATTTAATAAGAAGCAACTACGCACTGAAAAGAGCAAGGGATGGCAGTTTGGGTGACAATGTGGCAGATTATATGCCAAGGAGTGAGTGTGAGTATTATGGCTTTACCGGAGGCGACGTAGTTGCCGCAGAGAATTAATCTTTGAGTTAAGTATTCTGTACATGAGGATTCAATCCGATCGAATTTGTCTGCAATGCAGTTCATTCAAATTACGTTGCACCGATAGATCCTCATGAGGGAGGTCGTGTAGATAGCCCCCAATTTAGTTTTTCCGCTATGAATCCTATCGAGCAGCTTGATGTCCTTGTGTATTCATGGTGCAAAAGCTTGCACTGGGTTAATATACGTACATTGGGGTGGAATGATTGTTTCCAGTTAAATCCAAATCGACGTCGGAATAAACATAATATGCGGCTAGCTCGGTTTTACATTGCGTTGCATGGTGTTGTTCAAACGTTTACGGAAGCAAACACCATGGTCCTTTTCTTCGGTTTTTAACTCAAGGTGTTGAGGTCCCAGTTTGAAAGAGAATGAGAAATGTTCACTATCTGCAACATGTTGCACTTTCTGAAGTTTAATGAAAGCGTGTTCCTCTCTGATCTATTATTAATTGTATCCTTATCTCTTTGTAATCGCAATCAGTCGACGTTTGATTTGATTTAAATAAAAAGTTCAGCATCGTCGGCAAAATGAATCATCTTGGCTGTGACGAGATTCGGAAAGTCATTGAATACGCCAAGAAGAGAATCGGATCATGAACTACATACTGTGGGACACCGCTAGTAGCTTCAATATCCCTAGACAAAATCCCATCGAAACGTACTTTTGTAGTTATCTTCTCAAACAGACAAGAAGGCATATATTACCACCAAGCTCCTGCAGCTTACTCAGGGAGTAGATTGTTCCACACGATCAAACGCCTTTTATATTTCCAGGTAACACACACGCGTCCAGTCGTTCATTGTCTCCAGTAGGTATTTATTAAAAATACTATTGTACAAATTTAGAGATAAGAACAGTTTATTGACGTCTCATTGCCATAGAACTATTTTGGTTTTGTATTGAGGCGGAAAGAATAGAAGCCACGAATCATGGTGATTATCCGTTTCAGAATTGTGACGATTTCGGATTTTCGTTTTCGGTGTGACAGGATTTGTAGACGCGTTTAAACAAAGCTGCCGCCGTGTAGGTATCGTTTTCTAATCCTAAGCATATTGGAAACGATATGATGGATGGTGGACTTCCGAATATACATTTTCTGAAGTCATATGAACATCCATCTACATTTTCGCGTACAATAAATCCTGTGCTTCATTATTAATTACTAAATAAACGCAATTTCAATTTATTGTTGGTCATTATTCTGTGCCCGGATCTGACACGTGTTGATTTTGACCATCTACCGAGTGGCATTGAATAATATAAAACTATAAATTGAAATTGCGTTAATTTAGTGATTAATAATGTAGCACTGCTTTATCGTACGCGGATAATTAGATGGATGTTAATAGTAATTAAGAAAATGTAAATTCGAAGTCCAACATGCATCAGATATATTCCGTTTAGCTTAAGATTAAAAAATTATACCCACACGGTGGAAGCTCTGTTTGAACGAGCCTACAAATCCTGTCACACCAAAAACAAAAGTTCAAGATCGTTACAATTCTAAAACGGATACTCACCATGATTCGCAGCTCCTACTATCTCCGCCTCAGTACAAAATAAAAATAGTTCTCTGGCAATGAGAAAGCAATAAACCGCGTTTTCACCTCCAAATGTGTACTCTTGTATTTTCACTAAATACAACAGATCCGGCTGAAATGAGGAAAACGAATAAAGTTGCATTCGTTGCTGCGTTGATCTCGAAATGAATAATATCGCAGTTAAAACCAATATTAGCATTTTTAATATGTAGCAATAACGGTTGCAAATGACATGAGAGATTGGACTCACCTTGCACGGAAAACAAACTGGTAATAGTTTGGTATATGCGATATTCGTCAAAATATTAATCAGACTGCTTTAATAGTTGAGTATGTTTTCTCTCAACCAATCAGGATTCGTTTATTGATTTTGCAAGTTAGATGTGCAGTTGAATTCGTGCATTGAACTCAACAATGAATAAACATTCACACAAAGAATGTATTCTACGGATGGTCTTTCTAACCCAGCAGCGATAATAGCTGGGTATTTGATATGGTATACTGTATCTTTCTATCGTGTAATGTATGTGGTTCCATATTTTTGCATGCGTAGAGTGTAACTGAAGTTGTATATCGGAAACCCGAGACACAGTATAAACATGAGCAACAATAGCAAAACTAAAGCTGACCATTCTGGAATGTGCTGTCCTTGAAGATGCATATTGCTTGTGGGGTCCTAAAAGCTATGTTCCGTGTCACTCTCTAAATATCTGATATCCAAACGCGATACCGTTAATTATTTTGTTTGAATATTGAGCAAAATCACGATACAATTCTCATTGGAACATTTCCAATCAATGTAATGTTCTAAGGCATGTCACTCGATTAGGACAAATAGGTTTTTGTTGTAATTGAAGTTGTTGTCATCCTTCGGCCGATGTCAAACATGGATGTACATTACGTGTGCACCATTGTTTCATTTTCAACAGCGTTTGTTATGACAAAACATTCCGTTCCGTGAGTTACTATCTTCCCCACAGCAATCACAACGTTAGGCGGTACTCGGAAGATCGGCTTCAGTTGTACGGTGAGGGTGTGATCTAAAATTTGCAGTCGTGAGGGGTTCTTACTATTTCTCGGTGTCAGAATGCACTGCTCATAACGAATAAAACAGCCCGAATCGTTAATTGTTTGGAAATGTGACACTACTCTTAATCAGCGAGAAATATTCCAACTCACTGATCGACCAACTTATTCAAACACGTGCCTAAACACACGCAGATAAGATTTACACTCATGAGCATGAACAAAAGTAGTTATTTGTATGCATTTCCCTCGCACGCGCTCCACGACCGGTTTTGTGCTGTTTGCACTCATCAAGTAGGGGGAGCAAGATCAGGATCCGAGTGCTCTTGAAATATATTCAATCATGTGTGCCCATACACGTGTAAATTATGATTAAACACATGATCATCAACCGAAATGCTTATTTGCACGCATTGCCATCACACACACCACGAAATGAAATTGAAGTGGTTGGTCGTACCAATATTCGCAAAGATGGCGTACAAACACAGCTTGTTTATTTCTTGCGTTATCATTCACTTTTGATAACGAAGAGACCGGTGTCACCTACCTGCAATTTTTGAAATCAGAATTTGTTATTTGTCGCAGGTTCCAGTCGTTTGGTGCCACTCCTGATTAAGATAAAATGAATAAACATGCAACATCAATGTCCAGACCATTGCACATGACTGGTTTTGAGCAGCATTGCAGTTATGCCATCTGGTCCCGGGGATGTTTGGCTTCAACAAAACTGAGCACGTAATATGTTGATTCTTCTACTGAACAATGTGCCAGTTCATTTGTTTTTATGTTTTCGATTTGCGACACTGAATCATGTTTATCTTATTTTCCAGGAGGCTACAGCGTTGGCAATTTCTTACACACGAGAAAAGAAAAATGTTTAATATAAAGACCTATCGTCAACTTTAGGCATTTAAAATATCTCGAAATTTATCACGTACTTTTACTCTTGTTGAAACTTGTCAGTTTGAACCAGTACATCATTTTACATGTCATTGTTCAACCATCGCTAGACACGAAGATTCGTAAGCGAATTCCCATTACACAAGTCATTTTGTCCCGATTAAACTCTCTTGTTTAGGGTAACCGCAAGTTGACTGTAGAGACAAAGATGATGGTAACATTCGCGTACGTACTAAATGATTTACTGTAAGGCAATCTATAGAATGTAAAATGGTCGTATTCGGAAAGATATTCGCTGTGGATGTTATCGAACTAAATGTTATTTATCTGCTCTTGCAACATCGGGAGGTATCCTTGGTTAGCATTTCAATTATGTTCTCATTCAATATGTTAAACAACAGGAATCGTGTATTCTTCCGGGGGGTTTCAAGCCACTCTAAAATACAGACAGATCTTATCCCAGATCCCTCTGTAATCCCTAATATGCCCATTATGAAGAGACTTCTCGATGCAATAAAACGACGAACCATAATATCATGTTATTCTTATGATCAAAACCAACGTCGATCATAAATTTGAGCTTCGATTTTGTACGTGTAATGCGCACATATTCACCAAAAATCGATCTGTACACCACATTGTTTGGCAGACGAATGTGATTGCCAAATTATTGAAGGGTCCATTGTTGACTTGATACATACACGGGGTGTTCATTGTTTTGATGGACTTTTCGGTTAACTGCTCACAGTTTCCGGTGCACAACGTTTTCGGGTCTATAAGCTTCGGTCTATGAACTTCGTATGATCGTAACCGGAAATCTATTATTGCTAAACTAAAGCTCCATTGGCTTCCGGTAGTGACCTGTTCGACGATTTCAGTGCCTTAACTTAGGTAGGAAACTCCCCAGGGGAGGACAATCGACGGTGTTGGATGGTGAACAGTAATGAGCCAAACAATTTTGTATTGCATCTTTTTCTTACAGGTTCGTGAAATTAACGACCTTGGGTTCTGAGAGCTTTTAACCATACCATACGGTGCAGACGGCAACGGAAGCAGCGGCAGACCGGAACCCCTGGCGTGGGGTTGTCTTCGCCTCATGTGCCACCCGGCACGGAGAGGACTGACTGACACACTGTCTAGGCTAAATCACGAAAAAGAAATTGATAAACACTTGCTTCTCGCACCTGCCTTTAGGGACACTTTTTGATATATGTGACTCTGGTAAACATGTTACCGTAGGCCTATTCTATGTTAACGCCGAGGTAATCCTCAACCTTTGATTCTTTAAGCGATAACAACGACACTTGTTAAATGCGTCTTATACTTGCACTTCAAATGATATTAACGGTTGATTAGCTTGACAATGAACCTAATTTCGTTCCTCTTTCGTTGCTCTACTAGTGTTTTATCTTATGAAATTCAGAAGAGGTTATGGACCGGGAAACCTGTCTTAAGTGACCGGTGGTGTATGATATAAGAGCATTTATGGACTATTGATGGACTTACGTTTTTACCTTCAATCTATTCTTTGGCCAACAGTTCAAACATGTGAAGACTGAATGAGATTTTTCTACTTCTCTTTGGAAGCAAATCCGATCGATTGAAGATTGTTTGATGCTGCAAGAGGATTTAGATGCTCGGTATCACTGGTCATAACTGAATCAAAGCCCTTTCAACATACGGATATGGACAATGATACAAATATGCATGCAATTCGAGCATACATATAATCTTGATCAATATAATTAATTACATCCATCCAAAGATATAATACATTATCCCAGCTTGGGCAGCGTCACTGCGTATAAACATTCAAATGCTGGTTAAAATTTACCACCGAGCGACGAAGATAGTTCATGGTTATGCCTCAGTGGTATTTTCTGACGACTGCGTTCTAGCGACGGATTTGTATTTTGAACTCCTTCGTCTTGGCTCACTGAACTACGCTTGTGTTCTGAATCTTATACTTTCTGGAATGACGGCTCATGCAGCCCAATCAAGTTCGAAGAAATAAGAAAAATGGAATAGATATAATCTCGGTACTGTTGTTCGCTACCATAGGTAAATGCCTTCTGTCCTCTTTCTGAAGGCGTGCTTCAGAAGCAGATTAAAGAAAATCCCGAACAGCGTGGGAGCAACAACACACCCTTGTTTGACGCCTCGTTGAATCTTAGAGGTTTCTAAACTGCAAACGTTAAAATGGACTGAGCCTTTCATGCCTGAGTTTAACGAAATAACGAGTTTAAGCAGCCTTTGAGGGCAGCCCATCAGATCGAGCATTTTGAAGACCATCCCGCTGCGTACTCAAAATGCCTTAGTTTTAAATCAGTAAAAACTGCGATAATGGCATACGATGTTCCCGCCACTTTTCTTGCCGTCGTTCAGGGAGAAACTCATGTCAGCGGTTGATTTTCTGGCGGAAGCCACATTGGATTCGGAGTAGTAAATTCTATCAGCCAAAACTTTTAGCCGGATCTGTAAGACTTGAGCAAACAATTTGCCTACAACATTCAGAAGAAAGATTTCTCTGTAATTGTTGCAGTCACCTCTGTAACCCTAATTCTTAAATCGCGTGATGATCATTGTGCCTCGCATCTCATGTGGGACACACCCCTTCTGCCAGCACTGAAGAAGCAAATGGTGAAGAAGATGTAATAATGCTGCTCTACAGCATTTGATGAGCTCAAGTGTAATCCCGTCGTCACCGGGGGCCTTCCCATTTGCTAAGCGGTCGATTGCCCTATCGATCTATCAAGTTTATAAGGGGTATCTAGAAATTCAATGGTCGGCAACCGCTCGAAATATTCAAGTACATGCGGTAGAAAAGTACTTCCCTAGAGTAGAGAGAGAAGAAGTGCTCTACCCATCTTTCAATCTGCTGAGTTTTGTCCACAATCGGGTTACCAGATACAGTTTGTTTGGACCAATGACTCTCTTGATCCCATCATACATACCTTGAAAATTTTCAGTATCCGGAGCTTTTTGGATACTGAGGCTAATTTCAGT
>JACCGJ010011515.1:0-54248 GCA_013407085.1 Atriophallophorus winterbourni | reverse complement strand
ATACAAGAAGATACAAATCACACAAATGACTTGTCTGTGCTAAAAGGCTCCTATAATCAGTGCCGTCAAGTTACCGCAGTAGCTCTATCGTAGATCCGAAATGGATGTTGTTCAGTCTGCTTTTAAATCCCTTATAATCACTCCAATTACTTTTGTGCGTGCGCCTGGCTCCACGGGTGGATTAGCCGGCTTCATTGATGTCTCGGATTGAGACATCACCATGAAGTTTCTTGGGGATAGTGTACAAGTGATGTCCCCAGCACCACTTGGTGTTTGTTCGAGTACACCTCTCTAGCCTTTGCACAGCCAAGTGCAACCTACAAGGCAGCAGGGAGTTGACAGATAAACGCGCTGTGCGCCAGTTATCTACCTACGGGGCTTCTCTCCGGATTTTTCCTCGAGGTTTTCTCCCGAAGCCTTTCCGCAATCGGGTGACCCACAAGGCAGTGGGGGTTTGGAGTCAGGGTTTTCCTTCCCCTAGATGGATTGCCAGTAGCTGACGAGCTCCATCTGCCCGGAGCAAACTGGTTTTAAGGCGCCAGTCACCCGCCTTCGCCCCTTCTCCTGTCAGTAAGAGCAGTTCCGCCGGGCTTGTGAAAGCCACTCGTGCAGGCCATGAGTTGGACTTGGTTGTCAGAGGCTATTTGAGACGCACGCCACGTGGGAGCATTTTATAGATAGTAGGTGGCTTATTCCTACTACCACCCCCGGCTGTGACAACCTTTGGAACCTTATAATCACTCCAATTAGTCAAAATACACGGAACCTCAAAACTAAACTATGCCTTCAGCATCAGTCGTTACACTAATAATGTGCGCACTCATTAGAACTGCTTTTGTATCACGTCTTGAAGGAATTTATATAGTGTGACCGAATTAGCGAATTAGCACAGATGCACAGGCGATACTGAACAAGCTATCTAGTATTGTGCCCGCATCTGGAATTCGTTTTACACCCTCTTAGTGCAGTGTCCTGCTGCAGGACATCGACGGATCAAACAGAACTTTAGTACTTGACAATCAGGCGCTAGAAATTGTAGATCGTTTTACGTATCTCGGTAGTTGCATCAATAGTTCTGCATCCTTAGACGTGGGGGTTTCAGCACGCATTTCTAAAGCGACCGTGACATTTCGCAACCTAGGTGACCTCTGGCGTCAGAAATGACTGTCTGTGTTACTCAAAGTTAGAGTCTACAAAGCGACAGTTTGGGCTGTATTACTGCATGGGTGCGAAAATTGGACCTTCAGCGTCTCGAAGTATCTGACAACCGATGTCTCCGAAACATTCTAAGAGTTAACTTTTACAATCGCGAAGGCAACGATGCTCTCCGAAATAAGTTATCTGATAGTAATGTTGAAGCACATCAACCTGCATAGGTTACGTTGGTTGGTTCACGTTTTGCGGATGCCGGACCACCGACGTTAAAAACGGATTCTATTTTTGACTCCACATCCCGATTGCGTAAATCTTGTGGTGCCCAAACCGTCACGAGGCATAGGCTGCTAAAAACCCTTACTAGTAACCATTCCAAAGTCGGCGCAGCACGTCTTCCAAGATGGTGTCCCCGCGATGAGCTATGGCTATGGTTAGTTACGCTTTGACACCCGTCGCCTGCGTAGGATTGCTCGCATTCGGTGGCAGCATCGCGTTATAAATATAGATGTCTGCAAGCGGGTGTTAGGACCAGGTGGCTACGGATTGAGAGAAATGCTGATGATTGCTCGTTGCGATGTTTGGGACATGTTTTAAGAATGCCTCCTTACCGTATACCATACCGCGCCTTATTCGCAGAGCCTGGCAGAAGCTGGAAGAAACGACCGGGTGGTCAGTCTGTGAAGTGGCGCGTTGGGATGAAGAAACTCACCGTAGCGTTGGGCTCAGTTGGACGTTTTCATTTGCCTGGGTTTGGTCCAAAAGCTCCACCTAATAGTTGACTGGAAACCTTACGAGATATGGCTGCAAACCGAAGTCAGTGGCGGCAGTGTATTTTATTATTTGTGTCATAATTTTTTAAATCCGGTATTATTTGATGAAAAAACAGACCAATACAAAGCAAAAATCACAAAATCACGTAAAGTGAAACTACAAAAGCCAGCTGCTTTTTGCGCATTTGCTTTTCAATATTCCTCTTGCTTGCTTTCTCTTTTTCACTCGCTATCTTATCTGATTTTCCTGCTTCATATTACTTGGCACTTTGTCTGTCTCCAGACTTGTGCTTCACGGTGATTATGATGATGGAACTGCATACTTCGCAATGGAATCTCATCGAAGTACGTCGCTATTCTAAGAACTTATACGCTCTCTCGATCGGGAGGGGGTAAGGGCGTCCGAAAGCCATTCAATGCCATTGAAAACTACTACAGGTGTAGGACAAGGCTGTCCAATCTCCCCGTTCTTGTTCAACTTTGCCATCGAAAACGTCCTCCTGAGTGCTCTTAGTAGTTTCTTCACGGGTGGCGTTGAGCTCCTTTCAGTTTTACTTACGTTAGGTTGTCAAGCGGAGTGACGAGAAAAGCTTGTTATGATGCATGACAGTGAAAGCCACAAGGAAGCTGCCATGCTGATGTCGCTCTACTCGTTCACGAAACTTGTTTGAATGCATGTTCCATTCGAGGTGTAGGCACCTCTTCCCAGTTTGTTTGTGTTTACTCTTTTATAGAATCCGTAGCAATTCAAGTCCCACCCTTCCCCATCTTTTAGGATTTTACTTTTTCATGGTTGTGTGGCAGTTAAGCATTCGGTACGTGCTACCGGTGTAATACTGTCTGTGATGATGACGTTACTTTACTTTTGTGCGACTATCTCCTGGAGGATGAGTCGGCTTCGTTGATGTCATAGATTGCAGCCACCCACGCTCGGCGTTCAGAAGCGAGATCCGCGCAGATTCTAAGCCAGGTCCGGTCCCACGTGCGCCATCAATAAACCGATCGTAGACGAAGCAGCTACACATCCGATTTCACTGTGGCGAACCAAGTCTTCACTTGTCCTCCGCGACAATAACGCCATTCTGCGCAGGGTGTCGGCGATAGTGTCACCCTTGTTAGTTCAGCGTCCGAGCGTCTCAGGATGTGGCCAAACCATCTCAGTTGGTGTTGTCGCAATATCGAACTCAGGCAAGGGATATCAAAACAACGGTGGCGAACCTCGTCATTCGATCCTCGCTCATCCCATCGAACATTAAGGATGCGTCGGAAACACAAGTATTCTAAAATCTCTAGTTTCCGCATATCATCCACCCGCACAGGCTACGTCTCGCATCCATAAGTTAGAACTGGGTGAATCGCCGCTCTGTCAACGCGCAGCTTTTTACGTCGGCTGATTTCTCTACTGCTAAATAGAATCCAACACAGTCGCGAAAACACCGTGCGCGCAGGTTGTACACGGGTCGGTATCTCATCCCTGGCTTGGCCTGACGGTAGCACGGACGAACCAAGGTAACAAAAAGCGTTCACTATCTCCAAGTTCTCGCCATCAATCTTGAGAGATAGATGAGGTCCAGCGGCGATGATAAAATACTTCGTTTTGCGCGTGTTGATTCGTGGTCCCAGCACATAAGAAATTGAGCTGAGGCATTCGAAAATCGTTTCAGGATAATCCCTTAAGAATACGATGTCTTCGACATAATTCAAATCGGCAATCGAGACGCTGGGACTCAGCATCACACCGGCGGAATCTGAAAGCGCCTGCTTAGTCCAATCGATCGCGAAGTTGAATAGCTTCATGTTGCGTGGCACTTTGTCTGTCTCCAGACATCTGCTCCATGATGATGACGATGACGAAATTCATTTGGTTGATAATTTTGTTCACCTGAATTTCATTTTCCATCAAGCAAAAGGCTAAGCGCTTACTCCTGGTTTCCTTACCCATGCTGAAACATGCTGGAGTCTCACTGCCATCTTCCATTTCTTATATCTGTCACGATATGGTAGTACCTTAGCCAACGTGTACATTGCCTGGATGCAGGCTTGTGATTACACACATACTTATCCGCTAATAATAAACGGTATATTGCGAGATTTTAAAAGAGATTTTAAAAGTTTACTCGGGGCATCCGCATATGCTTTGGCAGCAAGTAACAATAATGAGGGTAAGCACTAATTTTACCTAGCTCACATTGACGGCGACTATTATGCTCAAGTGACCACGTTTAACGTGCCTGGAATACAGTTTATTTATTTATTTATCTATTTATTTGATTTGTGAAGATAATCAAATTACTTCCAACAGCACCAAAATTTTCATTTTTAATGCTGTCTAGTTCATTGGTATTTTGCCTCCTTAATTTAATTGGGCACATGCCAAATGACAAAGAGCGTGTGTGAATAAAAAATGCAGTAATAACATGAATTTCACAGTCTTATGTCACAGAGACGGTTGTGACCGAGCACAG
Organism: Atriophallophorus winterbourni; assembly: GCA_013407085.1. Classification (NCBI taxonomy): domain Eukaryota; kingdom Metazoa; phylum Platyhelminthes; class Trematoda; order Plagiorchiida; family Microphallidae; genus Atriophallophorus; species Atriophallophorus winterbourni. Next base: position 49,858 of record JACCGJ010011515.1, on the reverse strand, counting down.
TCATCAGTTAAATCCTTGAATGGTAACACACCAGCGCATGTTCTGTGTTACTACAATGCCATGTTTGATGTTATTTTGCCCATAAAAGTAAAACGAAACGCAGATTATCGTCACGAAACAAGAATGTCGTTCTTTTTAATGAAGAATGGTGATGACAATGCTAGCAATTTGCCCATTTTTCTTGTTTAATTGACAACACCCGTATTTTATTTTATTGTACGTTGTTTTCAGCTAGGATGGCCAACTACACACCCCTTGGATTAGCTAATTTTGAAGAAATAGATACACGAAAGGGATTTTTCAAAAAGATTATTTTCAAACTTAAAGGTAAATTAATTCCTAGCTACAATAATAATCGTTCGCACGTAGGACGCGTAGATCCTTCTGTAATTCTTAAGCAAACCATCGAAACTTCAGATGATACCACACTCGCTCCCCCCGACGAAACATCGGTCATCGTAAGTTTCATTTCGTGTTCTTCCCACCAAACTATTTTTTGCTTTCCTCTTTACGTCGGTAATTGATCTCGGCACATTATGCTTTGCAATATTTAGAAGTGCCACTTGCACGGGATCACGATGTGTAGTCGTATAGTACTCCTGTACGGCGCAGCTAAAACCGTTTTAATTGATTTGCCACTGGTACTGAGCCGCATGCGGAAACACGCTGGAGTTTCACTACCGTTTTAAGCTTAATTTCATATATCTGTCTAGGCCTGGACAACCTGACAGTATCTCACCCCACATGCAGTTTTTGACTTTGCGGCACTTTGCCTGGATCAGGGTTGTGCTTTTATACATTGCTGCGATTAGTAATTTATTTTTCTCTCTTGACCTGAACAATCTGACGGCAACAGACTATTTCAATTTCATTCTCTGTCGTCAACCACCTGTGTTTTCAAACTACATTTTTCTGCATTAACTTGCACGGACGGGCACAGAGATACATTAATTACCGTTCCCATAATCATCATGCTATGAATAACACAGCTTCATGAATACCTAGCGGAGGTACTCACGATAAAAGACTACCTCAGCCATAAAGAAAATAAAATAATAAAATAGCTTTATTTGCTTAAACGAATTTTTAGCTAATATATAATATGATCCACTCTCCCTATGATGAGCAGTTATGCAGTATTTCTGTTCTGCACAGATAACACTTTGGTAAATTGATTTCTAAAAGGTACTTAACTGCATGCGAAAACACGCTGAAGACTCATTGTATTTTTCTCATTTTCTCCGTTATCCGTCTAGGCCTGGGTAAAATGACAGTAGCATGGTCCACGTGCAGTCTCTGACTGCTCTCGGCATTTTGCCTTGATTCTTACATATATTCTCTCCTAATGTTTAGAAAATAGCAGATTGTGCCAGGTTGTCAATATCTCACTATGCATACTAGGCATATTTAACTTGGTCTGCTTATAAACTCTTTCGTTGAATTTTACAGTATCACCCTGTTCTATTTATAAGCCGTAGCTCATTTATTTTTAACTTATGTAACGTATCTTAAAACCAACTTAATACTCTTAATGCAACTGATAATCACATTTTGTTTTCCTTGGATTTTACCACACAGGCCGATGCGATCGGTATAGAGGCCTCTCCTTCGATGCGATTCGATGAATCACTGAGCTCTCCAATCGATTCCACGAAGCTGTCTCTATCCAGTTCATTCGCTAATAAGCGTCATCACACCCTAACCGATCGTCGTTACTGGATGATGGATGAGAACTGTAAACAATGCTTCGAATGCGGCTCACGTTTTACCGCGATTCGTCGAAAGCATCATTGCCGCGTGTGTGGACGAATATTTTGCCATCAATGTAGCTGCCAGGTAAACAACGTTTGCTGCAATTTTGAGTTCGTGCTAGTTGTGAGTACTCATGCACTTAGTATGGTATGGTATGAAAACACAAGCCTGATCCATGCAAACTGCCGCACAGTCACAGACTGCATGTGGGCCAAGATACTGTCAGGTTGCCCAGGCCTAGACAGATATGAGGAAGAAAAAAGAACAGCACTTTGTAGGTGTTGTAATTGTTGTCTTGCCGTTAAACCGTGATAGAATTGCCACCAGGTAGCAAACGATTCGAACTTGTTTAATAATGCACTGTTTCAACTATGCAGACTAGACTGAAGTTTGGCTAACTGATATATTGCATGGTAGATCGCGTGCGATAATAAAGAATTTTTGTTTGCCGTCGTAGTTGTACTGTTTATAATAAAATCTTTCGGCGTTTTAACCTTAATACTTAATACTCACCTTAATACTTTTCTTGAAAGACCAGCAGTCGCAGCACAGACTCAGTATCTCAATTGTACTATACTTTACGTTGTCAGGGTCTACTCGAAACTTACCCATGGTGAGCCACCTCGCTGACCTGACTACGGAGCACATGGTGCTTCAGGATGTATCCAGAGGTTATTCAGAATCGCGATAGTTGAGGTGCCGTGCTGATTCAAACTGAGATTAGTGAACACTGCTGACTGGAGGCCACCCAGTTCATAAATTTAATTTTGCTCATGCTGATTGCTAGTCAATGTCTACACACACCGCCGAAAAGCTATCGACGGAAGTTGTTTTTGTGAGTGAACAATGGTAGATACATCTTAAGTGGAGGCACTACGAAAGCACAGTTTTCCTCAGGGAAGAGAAATGAGCGATCAAAACGATAAACGACAAATATTTTCGCATTCTTTGTATGAAAGCACAATCCTAGACCCAGGCAAAGTGTCTCACAATCACAGGGATGTACAATCGTGCAGCATTTATGTGCTGTACGGCTAACATCGTGCTAAATTGATTGGCCAACGGTAGTGAGCTGCATGGTGAAAAACGCTGGAGTCTCACTACGATTTCTATTTTTATTCCCCCCTCATATCTGTCTAAGCCTGGGCAACCTGACAGTATCTTAGCCCACGTGCTGTCTCTGACTGTGCGTCACTTTGCCTGGATCAGGCTTGTGCTTTCATACCATACATACCCACAATCACAGATTGCGTGTGGGTTGAGACTGTCAGTTTGCTCGCGCCTGAACAGTTAGCAAAAGGGAAATGACGATGATGCCTTAGCATGTTTCCACATGTAGCCTAGCACTTGTTGCAAATCAATTTAATATAGTTACTTACGCAGTACACAAATAATGCGTGATTGTATAGCAGCAGTGAAAGATGGAAGAAGATAGCAGGGATTATGCGGGTCGCCGCAGTATCGGCCTGTGAGACTACAAAATCAACCTCAAAGTCCCGCTGAATTTCACAGCGCTCTGTAGAAATTCTTCACCAGCGACGCCAAATACCTTATGGTCCTGGACACAATACAGAGCGTAGATGCGTAAGGAATGAACTTAAACAGCACTTAAGACTGAACAGTGAAAAGTGGTGGCTAAATAAAGCCGAGTGAGTGAGTGTGACTATCGCTGAATAACAATCGCCGCCTCTCACGCTAGGTCGGGCATTTCGAATGACAATTCAGCTGGCCGCCTACAACGGATTCATTGCCTCAATTGAAGCAGTATGATTCTTGGACTGTTAGCGTAGATCCCCCTAGTGATTTAGAAGGTAAAGCATGTATCTAATCCGTAAAACGATTCAAGGCTGCTGGCCCCGATGAGATACTGCCTGTTTTGTTCAAGGAATGTGGCCAAGTCATAATCAATACATTAGGCGATCTCCTTCTTTAAGTATGGTTGTCAGAATCCGTCCCCCAGGGTTTAAGAAAATCGGTTATCATACAGGTATTTAAAATGGTATGCTCTAATCCCCGTTAAAAAAGTCTCATCATTACGAAATTATTAGCTTCCATTATCCTTTCAAAGATTCATATCGCATAGGGAATCACAGATCAGTAAGCAGCAAGCTGGCTTCCGGTCTGGCAGAGGCTGTGTCGACCACATTTGTGCTCTTCGACGGATCTTAGAACTGCGGCACACCTATCGACAGCCGACAATAGCCATATTTTTAGACTTCAAAGGAGCATTTGATTCAGTCGATCGAAATGTACTGTTTAACACCTTGTTGTGCAAAGGCGTTCCGCAAAAGTATGTCAACATACTACGTGTACTTTATGCTCATGCATCCGAATGCGTTAAAGTTTACAACGAACTCTCACCCAAATTCCAAACCACGAGTGGCGTCTGACAAGGATGTCTGATCTCTCCGTTTTTGTTCAATTTTGTTATTCATGCCATCATAAAATTATGCAGCGAAGAAGCCCCAGTTTTCGGAGTTCATATAAAACCAGGCTGCAAGCTTATCGACTGCTGATGATATAGTTCTGCTTTTCGACTCGTACTCAGATGCACTGGCGATACTGAACAAGCTAGCTAATATTGTGCACGCATTTTGAATGTGTTTTGTACCCTCCAAGTGCAGTGTCCTGCTGCAGGACATCGAATTATCAAACATCACTTTATTATTTGACAATCCGGCGTTTGAAATTGTAGATCGTTTTACGTATCTCGGTAGTTGGCGAGGTCTCGGCACGCATCTCTAAAGCGACCGTAGCATTCCGCAACATAGGTCACCTCTGGCGTCAGAAAGGACTGTCTCTGTTACTCAAGGGTAGAGTCTATAAAGCGACAGTTCGCGCTGGGTTACTATATGGGTGCGAAACCTGGACCTTACGTAAAGTGCATATTCGGCGTCTCCAAGTATTTGACAATCGATCTCTCCGCAGCATTCTAAAAGTTAGCTGTTACAATCGCAACGATGCTTTCCGAAATAAGTTCTTCGATAGTGATGTTGATATAGAGAAGCAGATCAACCTGCATAGGGTACGCTGGTTGGTTCATGTTTTGCTGATGCCGGACCAGCGACTACCGAAACGCATTGTTTTTCCGACGCCACATCCTGATTGGCGAAATCTCGTGGTGCCCAAACCGTCACGTGGCATAGACCGCTAAAAACCCTTACTAGTAAGCTTTCCAAAGTTCGCGTAGCACGTCTTCCAGGCTGGTGTCCACGCGATCAGATATCGCTTCAGGATATATCCCGAAACCGTGTTCAACCGTGTTCTTCCACTAAGCATCTTCTTGGAGTGTTTGCTTAACCTTGTATGTTGTCGAGTGTAGTGACGAAGAAACCTTGCTATGGTGCATCGCAGTGAAAGCCGCATGGAATCTGTTGTTCTGACGTTGGTCTACTCGTTCACGAAACTTGATTGAATGCAGGTTCCATTCGAGCTGTAGACATCTCATCCCAGTTTGTTTGTGCTTACTCTTATATAGAATCCGTAGCTATTTATGTCCCACCCTTGGTCATCTTTTAGGATTTTACTTTTTCACGGTCGTGTTGCAGTTAAGCATTCGGTAACGCTGTCTCTAATGATGCATACCAGCATGGATTCTTCCTCTACCGGGTACTCGCGGAAATCATCACTTTTACTATGTGGTGTGATAGCAACACACGGCTGGGCGATGATTTTCCTCTAACGGTTCTAGGGTGGTCCTAGGTCTGAATAAACTCAAATTGCTAAAATTGCGATATTTAATAATTAATTTGGCATCTATGTCTATCGCGTATGTTTTGCAATATCAAACATTGCGCGTGTTTCCTTTCCAGTTCGTCGAAGGATATTTACTCGGTCTGACTGGCTTACAACGTGTCTGCAATTTTTGCGCCTCTTCTTTCCAACCGGATCGATTGAATTCCACTTCAACTATAACGAATGCACCGGCTAGCGGGTCACAGACATCACCCTCTGTTGCCCAACCCGGTTCGGAACAGGCGCACACTGAACGACGTGATTTGTGGCTTCGCCTCGGTCAAAATGCTACCCGCCCGCTATTTTCAAACTCAACGCAACCAATTTCTACAACCGCTCCTGCTGCTAGTCTGGACGATTGCTTCAAAAGTAACGCGTTTCCTGTTCCATCAGCGTTTGCAGGTTCACCGTATTTATCAATCCCTTGTCCGAGTGCCTCGCCTCTACAGAGTCAATCTTCCACGGGAATCACTTGGACTCGTTCAATCAGCGATGTGGTACATCCAGGGGTCGCGTTCACGTCATCTTACGAGACGGACAAACCATCTGAATCAAAATTGATTTTTCTGTGGTCTTCAATTCTTAACAGTTGTGATGACTCTATTCATCCATTGGCTGATTCCGAACACCTGCACTCAACAACAACTTTTGAATCCAATGGATTTGGTTGTGATCCAAAGCTATTACCATTGTTCACCGTAGTTCACGAATCACGCACAAGGTGTTGCACGTCGGGATTGAATTTGGTTTATTGGCTAGTGAACAATGTGCAAGAACTGAATCAGTCCAGGTAAGTTCATTCATCCGATAAGCAGTTCTGCCGGTCTATTCTGCCAAACTTTCGCATCATGTTTTGATTGACCAGCGGATATTCTGAGTTACCCACTCTAGTTCTCGTACTTCAGCCACATGTAAGCCTCGCGACACTGGAAAACACAAAGTTTGTTTCCATTTACTGACTTATCATTTGCAAATGATTGCCAACTAAAGTTGACGCAGCGTGTGATTGTCTGTGTAGGTTAAATTCACAGTTCTTTTCTATGCACTTTTCTCCCGTCATAACGCACACAATACGCTTGACACATGTTTAACCTGTTGGTCCTTTCTTGTATGAAATCACAAACTTGGAATAAGGTAAATGCACCGCCAATTCATATACTGAGGTAACATTAGGTTGCGCAGGCTTGGGCATGTATAAGGAAACTGACAGCGAGACACCATCCTGTTTTTACGACCAGCTCAGTACCAGTGTCGTTGTTGTTGGCCTCACTCGGTCGATATCGACCATGGATGTACATCACACTCGTAAGTCGATTTCATGCTTCACAGCGTTTCACATGACAAAAACATTCCGATTCGGGAGAAACAATCTATCCCACAGTGCTCAGAGCGATACGCAGTATTCGGCTGACCTTGCGGCGCATATCTGTTTAATCATGGGCAACCTGACAGTAGTTTCGCCCACGTACATTCTATCGATGTGCGGCTCATTGCTTGAATCCGATTTGTGATTTCATGCATACATACACACGAAAGCTAAATTTCCATTTGCAAATGAGGATTTATCCTCGAAATCGCACATACGTTTGTGTTGTGCTTGTTTGTCTCGATTGCTTGCACGGATTTGCAATCGTGCAGTATTTATGTGCTGTGCGGCTAACATCGTGCTAAATTGATTGGCCACCGGTAGTGAGCTGCATGCTGAAACACGCTGGAGTCTCACTACCATATCTATTTCTTTTGTCATATCTGTCTAGGCCTGGACAACTTGGCAGTATCTTAGCCCACGTGCAGTCTCTGACTGTGCGGCACTTTGCCTGGATCAGGGTTGTGCTTTCATACCATTAGCTCGATTGCTTCGGAGTGAAATATCATGCCCGGGACACCTTAGCATAAACATCCCAAATATCATAATCTAACTACTTTGGTTAAATAGTTAATCAAAACGCTTCCACCTTCTAGTGAAACGTCTGTAGTTGAAACTCATTGTGCAACATGTGCAACTATAGATAAATGGAAATGTAGTGGCCGAAACAACCCACGCTCCATCACTAAACCCAATTCCGACAGCGTCATCTGATCGTTGCTACAATGATTGTCCGACGTCATCGAATCTGTTCATTTAGTGCATCTATCTCTTAGTTTTTCAAGTGTTCCGTATTAGGTACAAGGTGTAGTGTGCCAATCATATGCAGGAGCGATCGGTTGCTGCCTTTACATACCGAATTGATCACCACACAGGCACCTTACAAACGGTGCAGATGGATAGGATATTGCAGTCAACTTGACTGTAGAGATTGTTACTTCTGGATCAAACTGAATTCATACCCAGCGTTGTGAGCAGGGGAATTGTTCTGTCGAGATCGATCTGCCATCAACAATGATTGTGGCCAGAAGGGGCTGTTTGGCCCGGTTTATTGGTATGATGAAATTTTATTATATGACATCGTATAAACCTAACACACGCATACACTCACAAACATACAATCCTACGCGCATACACCCATTCATCTATACGTTCATGCATACAAACTTATATATGGTCGAAACAGGGATATGTTTTGAAGCACACTGGCGATGTTGAAGCTCATTTTAGTACTTCGCTACCGCTGGCTTTAGATGTACAGGATTGTCGCTTCTTCTTCTGTCTAAACTAACATTGTTTCAATAGTAATTGTACTTTATCTCAACGAATTCGTACTTGTTTTTTCCCACTGCTCACAGAACCCAGGCACGCTCAATTTGCCAGCGTTTTGTCGATCTCGGCCTTTTAACTCCAGTAAACTCGGATGCGCGGGCAACGTTTCGGGATGATTTTACCGTCTACGAATTGAAACAGGTATTGCACTACTTTGTATCGTAATTTGACAACGCGTTTTCTAAAGCGATTGATGTTCACTACGTTTATTTATTTATTTATTTATTTTTATTGTTAGCTGCCACTTCCAACGGTGTCTACAACTCGTCCGAATCGACGTCTCTCTTGGCCACGGGATGTCTCCACGAAACAGATTCAACATTTCAAACCGCCATTTACTGGCCTTTCGGGTGAACCCGAATGGCTGCAACAAATTGAAAACCGGACACCGAAACACCCAACCCCAGATCCGTCCATCACAGAATGCGCTGAGTCCCAACCTACCGGTACGGCAAAACCGTTTTTTGTTCGCAATCCATTGTCATTGCGTATGATGTTGTTGTCAAGGGTTACGTATCTGACTCTTAATTTTAAGCCAGTTTAGCTCTCCATCGGTACTGGCGCTTACTTTTTACTTTGCTTTTATGGGACTATCTTCTCCTGGAGGATGAGTCGGCTTCAATGAAGATTCTTGGGAATTTGGGTACAAATCGGCGTCCCCAGCACCACTCGGCGTTTGTTCGAGTCAGCTTCTCTAGCCTTTGCACAACCAAGAAGGCAGTAGGGAGTTGCCAGAAAGAGGTGGTGTGCACCAACTAACCGTCCCAGATTTTCCTCGGGGTTTTCTCCCGAAGCCTTTCCCGCGATCAGGTATCCCGCAAGGCAGCGGAGGTTTAAAATCAGGGTTTTCCTTCCTTTAGTTGAAATGCCCTCCCAGGCTAACGAGCTCCATCTGCCCGAAGCAAACTGGTTTTCAGGCGACAGTCACTCGCCCTCGCCCCTTCACCTGTTGGTAAAAGCAGTTCCACCGGGCTCGGAAAGCCACTCGTGCTGGCCAGAAGCTGGACTTGGTTGTCAGAGGCTATTTGAGACCCGCGCCATATTTGAGCATTTTAGAAACAATGGGAGGTTATCCGGACTGCTACCCCCAGGTATGACAACCTTTGAAACTGGTGCTTACTCCAATGCAATTGCTAGTAGTTGCTTGCTATAGGGAAACCGACCGTTATTCCTTTGATAATGTACGTAAATCACAATTATTGCACATACCCCAATCATGGCTTACTTTCGACGCACGCTTAATCAATGCACTCCTGCTTAATTTTCTGTTTGTTTCAACATTTTATAAACTCTGTGTGAGCTATTCATTCGGGTGATTTAATTCACCTAGTGACGGCACACGAATGCGATCTATTTCGCGTGACAGCTCACTCTGATACCGCAGTCCAACTGTAATCGGTAAGAACTTTGAACCTTTCGTTGTGAAGCCGTGCATCACAGAGTTTAGCGTCAGCTAACGTGCACAGATGGTAACTTTATTCATTCACAATGCCAATATTGTCCTAACAGAGAGATACTGGAAGTCGAATACCTACGCTAAAAGTAGACTATGCTTTGTATAAGGATTTTGGAAACGAATAATTTGTTCTGTGCTATCACGGATGTCGAGATGTCGTTGTCTGTGCCCGACTGGCTTTTACCATTTGAAGTGAATAGAAATGGAATGTGATTTGAACTATCGCAAAATACACACGGTTTGTAGGTCTATGTGTATTCACGCACAACTGCAATCTATGTGCAGAATCCAACTCTAAGAATGACCATGCTAGTCACCTGTGACCAGATCGCATCTGAAGGTAATATGTAGCCACGTTGCTTACGATGTTCCCGCGGGGATTTGCAGCACTTCCTTACAGCGCACCTGTACTAAGTTGCATGCATGGTGAAGTCTCACTGCCATTTTAGCTTATATCTGTCCACCCCTGGGTAAACTGACAGGATGTTCATCCAAGTACAGTCTTTCATTTTACCGGGTTATCGACTTGACCTCTCATACATACAGAAATACATGCATGCTTCCCCTGGCGCGTTGCAGATTAAACTGAATTTTTATTGTTGTAATGTAAAGTGACTGTACCACTCACGGGAACCAAATTCGTGCGACTGATGTCGATCAGCTCTTGCGCGAGCTCTTTTCCAGACTGATGATGGCAAGCCGTTGTGGCTTACACATCCCAGTTTAGGTAAAGTCACATATCTTGTATAGCTGTTTGCGTTTGCACCTTCCATTCGCTATCGCGTTATTTTTGTGATCGCGTGACTAAAGTTTTTTATCGAGGCCCTGCTATCTTCGTTGAGATTGATTCAGAAACATGATTTTCTATTCAGTTCGGCCACCTGGGTATCTGGAACATGGATCGCGTGCATCGTTGGAACTTGGAGTTCAAAATGTATTGACCGATGGTAGGTTTTTGTTATCGAATTTTTACTTCGCGATATTTTCCCTTCCTCATACTCTTCCTACATGTACATAAGGTAAACCAATATGCAGAGCACATAATTCGCACGTTAATGAACCGGTCAGACGATTGGTTCCTTGTCGTTTTCTGTACCTCGATAAGTTGTCACTATCACACACGTCTTTCTTTGTGTTACTCATTCACATCCGATGCCGACGGAATCGTAAGCTTTTTTTTTACCGGAAACTACTCAAACTCTGTGATTTAAAGTTAACGGGCACGTATAGAGGTCGGGTGTCAGCTGCTCTTGAACTTTTTTGGCGGACATACGCTTCTACTGTGCTTCAAACCGTTAATACACCGCCGTTTGACTCTAATACATCCCACTGGTGTTCGGTGCAGCAATATTATCAACGTTGCAGTACTACTTTAACGGGCAGCCCCCATGTTAGCAACGCATTCTCTTTTCTTTCTGTATGAGGAATGTTTAGTCGGTAAATATTGCTTAGAGCAAATTACGCAAACTGGGGAATTCAACACAGTGGTGGATTTTTTGCTAGCAACAGCAGATTGCCTTTATCGCTGACTTTGACAAATACATTTTAATGCCTCAATTATGTGACCGATACCACTTTTACGCAAATTTTACGGCGAAGAAAGAAATTTAACTGCCAGGTTTAATTTTACGGGCACTATCTGCGGCACTTTGTGACAGACTGAGTTCAATTAAACATCTTATGACGTAGATTGTAACGAAATCTTAGTAAAATTGATTGTGGCGGTCTACATATGCTGGTTGTGGAAACACTACCCTCACCTGATTGGGCCATACTGGTTTGCATCTAATTGGTTTTGGTCTGAACACACCGTGTTGTGTAACGTGACAGATCTCCCTGTACTTTGAAGTGAATGGTTGAATGTCTGGAATTTTTTGGGTTACTCTACTTTGTACAACTATCTCCTCCTGGACGATGAGTCCGCTTCAATGAAGTGTCTTGGGAATTTGGGTACAAAGCGGCGTCCCCAGCACCACTCGGCGTTTGTTCGAGTCAGCTTCTCTAGCTTTTGCACAAACAAGTGTGACCTGCAAGGCAGCAGGGAGTTGCTAAAAGGAGGTGGTGTGCACCAACTGACCGTCTACCAGACTCTGTTTCAGATTTTTCTTCAGGGTTTTCTCCCGAAGCCTCTCCCTCGATCGGGTATCCCGAAAGGAAGCCTAAGTTGAAATCAGAGTTTTCCTTCCCTTAGATGAAATGCCCTCCCAGGCTAACGAGCTACATCTGCCCGAAGCAAACTGGTTTTCAGACGACAGTCACTCGCCCTCGCCCCTTCTCCTGTTGGTAAAAGCAGTTCCACCGGGCTCGGAGAGCCACTCGTGCTGGCCAGAAGCTGGATTTGGTTGTTAGATGCTATTTGAGACGCGCGCCATATGGGAGCATTTTATAGGCAGTGGGAGCTTATCCCCTCTACCACCCCCGGCTATGACAACCTTTTTGGGTTCTATTAGGGTTATTAGATTCTAATCAAATTATTTTCTAGTCTACGAATAATGGATAACAGCCTTAACCGAAACGTGTGAATCATACAGGATGCGCAAAAAGGTTCCTAAATTTGGTCTGCGTTGGCCCATCTATCAGTCATTCGGGTTGGCCCAAATGGTGGCGCACCGTATGTCCGCTCATTCATGTACACCCATATCCACCGCGATTAGAACAAGCTAAAATCAATCATGCTTACTTAACATTTTGTCAGCATTATTGTTAAACCCAACTGTCTAACGTGTGATACTGCACTTTACTGTAAGTAGATTGTTTGCTCGATGTCAAGTTAAAGTTTTATTCAAATATTTTCGAAATTTGAACCCGAGACGAATGTTAAAAACACGCAACAAGTTCTGTACAAATTAGAATATTAGCTGAAAATGTGATCGTGATATCAACGAGATTATTAATTCGACTGTAATTATTCAATAAGCGGTTCCATTTTCACAAAGGTATCTTGATGCAAATGAGATAGTGGTCCTCCGATAGGAAAACGTTCTAGAAGGCAGTATTGTATGTTTTGAACGAGTCTTTAAGGAGATTGCCATGCAGAGGTTAAGAGAATATTTATAAGTCGATCGCAAGAGGAAAAATGTTATAAAGGTGATGCAAGTATACGATCGATTTCGGTCACTCATCATCATCATGAAGCACAAGTCTGGAGCCAGGCAAAGTGCCAAGCAATATGAAACTGGAAAAGCAGATAAGCAAGCGCGTGAAAAAATGGAAAGCAGGCAAGCGGAATATGCAAAAGCAAATGCGCAAAAAGCAGCTTGTTTGTGTAGTTTCAATGCAAGCGATTTTGTAGGTTTTTTCTATTTTTTTGTTTTTTTCGGTCCCTAGGGACCAACATCACTGACGTTGAATACTCTACACATCTTCATACGATTTAATAATTGAATTTGGTCGAGGTCTAGTTCTATGTGATGCTCGTCATTATGGTTTGTTTTCTGTCACTCACCGGGATTTGTGCAATTAATTTCATTTCGCTATTTTAAAGCAAACCCTTTCGGGGCCATTGAGGTATCGTCCACAGAGCGGATCCCCCTTTCGCGACCCTCACCGGAATCTGCACCGTACATATTCAACCCGGTCGCCTTACGCTCACGTCTCGCATCATTGGAAACCGTTTCAGCGGAGGAATCGGATTCGGCCAGCACTCTACGGTACGGATGCTTTCTTGCCATCGTTCCCTTACCATTTTCGGTCCCTTGCTCTCCTTTGCTTCAGCTCCGCGTTTCGATAAAACACAGATTTGAACTGTGTCTCTATTGCTCACAAACACGGTACTGATTGACCGAATGCTGTTTTTCCCTGTCTAAACGTACTTAGACCGCGCTGGTGTGATGTTTCACGCCTTCGTCTTCCACGAGGCTCGTGGATCAGTACCCATCCCGGCTACACTTTTTATTAAAATGTATTCAATCCTGATTTCCCCTCATACCCAAACCTGGATCCAGGCAAAGTGCTACGATTGCTGAGATACTGTCAGATTGGCCAGGCCTATAAGAACAGTAAAATGTCAGTGAGACTCCAGCGTCTTTCTACGTACAGCCCGTAGACAAATCAATTTAGCACATAAGTCATACCGTCTCGTACTATTCATAACGGATTTAAGCACCAACCCCAAACATGGATAGCAGTCTGTATGATATAAACAACGTACGCTTTCGTTGTAAATCCATGACCGCGACAAATCATATTCACGGATTCTAACTCCATTTTTTCACCAATCACACTCGAGCATATTATCTGTCGTATGTATACCTACTACCATCGTGCAATCGTGCAGTATTTCTGTGCTGTGCGGCTAACATCGTGCTAAATTGATTGGTCAACGGTAGTGAGCTGCATGCTGAAACACGCTGGAGTCTCACTACCATTTCTATTTTTATTCCCCCCTCATATCTGTCTAGACCTGGGCAACCTGACAGTATCTCAGCCCACGTGAAGTCTCTGACTGTGCGGCACTTTGCCTGAATCAGGCTTGTGCTTTCACACACACACACACACACACACACACTGCCATCACCGATATACCAAATCCTGAATTGGTAATAACTCTAGTACACTTTTCTTTTCAGCACGATTCATGACGAACACTTGTTTCAAATAATCCGACAAGATGTGCGTGATCATCAACTGGATAATTCGTGGACCACGGTAATCTACAGGCTTTGTCGAGCTGTCTGCAATTCCGTTCGTTTTGATCTCCGAACCGCACCTCCGAAACCTTCGTACGCTTCCCTGATGGCCCCATCGACCGAGGACACCCGGCGTCCACCTCCTATTCACTACTCACCGTTAGATATTCGGCATTACGTACATATTAAAAAGGTGAATCTTTCGCCTTATCAATAGTGCAGTATTTTCACGGCTTTCTTTACCCCAAGACAGAAAGCTTGTATAATTCATCGGAAAATAAATAGCACATTAAAGACATTTTTAAGTGATTTATTTTATCCAATTGGGTTTATCTCCCTGCTTGTTAAAGTGAAAATTATGCCTTGATGCTCTTACGTTGCAGCTGGTGACCAACGATGATGAGGAGTCGGTTATATTTCACGGCGTCGTATTCAGCAAACGCGCAGCACAACGAATTGTTTTCAAAGAACTCAGAAATCCGCGAATACTTATTTTGGCCGGGTGTATTGATTATCAACGCACACCCTCAAAGCTGACTCAACTGGAATCACAAATCATGCAGGTATTATTTAATCTTTGTGACTACTCAAAAGTTTAAAGTAGTTAGTTAAAATGCGTTATATTCTTTTTCTCACATCCAGGAGGAAGAATATCTGTCGAATTGCGTCAGCAAGCTCCTGCGTTTGCACCCAAACGTCTTAATAGTAGGTGGAAGTGTGAGCCACGTTGCGAAAACGCAGCTTATCAAGGCAGGGATTGTCTTCTTCTGCAACGTTAAGCGTGTAAGTCTTTGGTAATTGTTACGCGTTCTCTTATCCACGCTGCTTCCGCTTTTTCACCATTATTTTCTGGGTAAGATGAAACCGGTTGTTGTTACCCCATTCGGTGCTAAATAATAATCAGAACTACTGGCTACATATCGTGTTTAACTATGGGATTATCAAGTGCCCATTGAATCATAAATGTATGAGTTGAAATGACATGATCCGCGCAATCTCTCTGGCAATTCTCTTTCTCATTGCTTTGGAACTTCGAAACGCTGGCACACTCTGTGATCATTATAAAATGTTAGACAAGAGGTTTTTCTTGTTCCTAAACACGCTTATCCTGTTTTATCTTTCACTTTCATTTCTTATAGCTTTTTCGATAATCTAGTAGAACGAGTTTTGCAAGCGCATAATTATTTTATATTCGTTATTACTCAATATATTTTGCTTAGCACCCTCTAAGTGGATACTCGAAAGGCATCACGTGCGCTTCACCAAACAAAGTCCAGAATATAAAAATCACTCGAGTTTAGTTTCTTATTGTTATCACGGGCGTTTTTATCTATAATATCGCGATGTAAAGTTTAAATTAGGGTTGCGTAACCAGAACGCACGTCGCATTTACATCCGGTTTCTATGAAATTATCGCGTCCTTCTTTTACAACTTGCTCTTTCGTTTTCGCCACAGTCTGTTTTGCTGCGCATCTCACGGATCACTGGCTCCGATATTTTGGACTCGGTCGATCGGTTGGTTGGAGACGAGGTACTAAAATCCGGTCAATCTCAAAGGCTCCCGACACACTTGGGTGTTAGCCAACAAGTAAAGGTCGAAGAGTTCTGCCTCGCTAATGGTAATTTTTCCACCACTTTGTGATATCGTTCAGCGTATCGTTGAATTTAGTGAGTGATAACAACAGCGATTTATGTGAATCTTCTAGTTCATGACCTCTCCATCCCATTTCATCACCACCCGTGTACGTTGACCTCCTGATGTCCATCACGCATGTATAACTCAAGCGAATGATAATCTCATATATCACAGTGCCCTGAGTTACTATTCACTATTTGATTTGAGGATAACAATTTTTCCCACAATGTTCACAAGAAATTGCCGTGACCTAGCACTGTTCGCCGAATTCTGCTCGATCTTCTTCCAAAAGCTAACAATAACAACAGAGTACTTCCATTGCCTCTTAACTGGTTTTCACACTGTTTTCCACGGTTTTAGGCACTCCAAAATTCTTCACCTTCATAAACAATTCCGCAACATACAGCACGCATCGTCCCGTCACGTCGGAGGTTACGGTACTCCTTCGTGGCGATGATTTATCTACGCTGAAACGTGTCAAACATTGTCTGCTGTTCGCCTTGGTTGTGGGTTACAATCGTCGACTTGAATTGTCTTACGCAGCGGATGCAGGGATCTACCGAATTGTGGGACCTAGTGAGAAACCCGAGGAAACTCCAGTCAAATCGGATCAGGTATTGCTGCAATCTTGCCATCGTTTTCGAGGTTCTATCTTCAGTAATCACAGCAGACCTCTTCCTACCATTTTGCCTGTAGTAGCTTTTCTTATTTGACCTATTCTATGTTCGAGTAAAAATCTCGATGTACGTCGTTTGAATCGATTTCGTCTTCAAGTCTTATTTTGCGTAAGCTGATTCGCACACTATAGATAGCTGTGCAACTAATTGTTTGAGATAATTGCGATACTTCAATCACCATTCTATCCAGAATAGCAAATGTGTTACAGAACGCATGCATAAAATCACCTGCAAAGCGTTACATCGTCACCCCTAGCACCTACGTAGTCATTATTAATCGCGGCGCTTCTGTTGAGGCTATTTGAAATTTTTTATACCTTAAAACGTTTCACATGAGTAAACACACCGATTCGTACCGCTCTCTGATTCACGCAAACTAACTTGATCGAGATTCTTACAGGATACAGAACCTCATCCAACGGATCTTGCTCTTTATCTTCGTGACCATCGGTTGACCATATCTCCTTTGACGAACATGAGTGTTCCCTATTTGGCGTCTTTGGAAGGTCAATTTGCCCCGTTAAATGCATATTATACCTATGTCTTTGAATGGCCATTCACACGTCGGCTGAATGATTTGTTGAAACGAAGACTCAAGGTAAGTGGTCTCATCTCAGCCATTCACTTTGTCCATGAAAGCGGACGTTACCATCAAATGTCCGTTTTGGTTCTGTACTATAAGACTTTCAACTGATGGGTTGTGTTCTAGGCTATGTATTCTAGGCGCGCTATCTGGTGCTGCGCTTTTCAATCGGAGGGTCCAGGTTCAAATACAAACGCTGTCGTAGATTTCGGGAGAAATGCCTAATCCATCCCCCCAGTATGCTTAGTTGCAAAAATCAATGCCAACACTAGTTGGGAACATGACTGCGAAAGCTTAGCATGTTTTCTTTCGGGGGAAATCATATTACGTATGCAGCTTCATGGTATGGAAAACTGAGATAGGCACCAACCCAATGGGCCACAGGAAAAATGGGATTAAGCACTCCAGCTTACTGGTGCCACCATTGCGCTTTGAGTAGTTATGCGCTTAACAATTTGAGATTCCTCAGCTTCCTCTGCCCACAGAATAAATGACTGTCCTATGTTCAACGAATGTATCTTATACAGTACTCTTAATAAGCGCATGTATGTATGTACGTATGTACGTACGTATGTATGTATGTATGTATGTATGTATGTATGTATGTATGTATGTATGTATGTATGTACATGAGATAAATTGATTTGCCATCGGTGATGAGCTGCATGCGAAATCACGCTATAGTCTCACTGTCATTTGTATTCCTAATTGCATATCTCATATCTGTCTAGGCCTGGGTAATCTGACAGAGTCTTAACCCACGCGCATTCTCTGATTGTGTGGCACTGTGCCTGTATCCAGGCTTGTGATTTTATACATAAATATGCTGGGCAACCTGACAGTATCTTTGTTCACGTGCAGTCTCTGGCTTCGCCGCACTTTGCCCCCATCAGGATTGTGACTTCATACATACACTGCCATTGCTTTTTCCTTTTCCATATCTGTCTAGTCCTGGGCAACCTACCAGTATCTTAGAACAGGTGCAATTTATGACTGTGTGTCACTTTTTCTTGACCAATCTTGTGATTTCATTCATACTTTGACCATCTACGATATGTTCAATATGCATCCTTGTTTATCGCTATCGAAATACATCTTCATTTCCCGTAGATTTGTTTACGATTTGCTTAATTAAAATATAACAGACTCAAGATTAGTCGAATCTGACGATTGTTCTACATCGCTTCGTTATGGCTAAAAATTTCATGTCACCGTAGCTGTGATTCAACTTGCGGTTCGCCATTGTAAACTAGTATTCTGTATATACAGCGTGTTGATTTTTTATCAGGTTCAATACATTCCATTTTTGTCACTTTCATATACGACTGCAGATTGTACGTTCTGAGCTTTACGCTCTGCAAAAAGAGAAGCACGCTGTGGTACGCAAGCCCCCTTCACCGCAACCACAAAGCCGCCATTCCTTCCTCGATCAAAACTTCGTATTGGGTAGCGAGAAAAACACCGAACGCAGTTGCATTTATGCGGATTTCAAAGCTCGTGCATATTATTCTGCATCCACGCGACTAAAACCTAGTCCGTTAGTACAATTTTGGTCGGATTTCTGTTCCCTGTTTGATGGAAAGTGCAATGCCCTGGCAAGTCTGAGAGAAAACCTTTTCGATTCATCGCGTTCTCATTTGAAATCCACGATTCGCACGTCTAAAGAACTACCAAAAACCGGCGCTATGTTGAAGGATGACCATCTATTTACCAGGGTAAGTACTATCTATTTTCCAGCATCTTGCCTCCTCACTCATGACGAACAAATTCGGTTTATTATAGATTATTGTAAATTTTACAGTAATTATTGGACCACTAACGTATCCAAGTGTACGCGAAGAACCTTACGGAGACTGTAAAGCTTAAGTTTGTTACTAATTCATATTCATTTTCGACATGCTTTCTCGACTATTTTAACCTCTGTCACATCTTATCACGCGCTCACGAGTTCTGTTTCGGTCGAACACATTAATAGTATCGCAGCTCACATGCAATTTTTCCGGGTGAACTTACTCCAGTCGCAATACAACACATATGCTATCTGCCTCTGGATGTTTTAGAGTTCATTCAAATTCAAGCCGAAAACTCACATCTCCTCATCTAACATTCCTACCTAGTCAGAGGATGTGCAATCATGCAGTATTTCTGTTCTGTGTGGCTAACACCGTGCTAAATTGATTAGCCACCGGTAGTGAAGGTTGTCATAGCGGGGGTGGCAGTGGGGATAAGCTCCCGCTGTATATAAAATGGTTCCATATGGCGCGCGTCTCAAATGGCCTCTGAAAATCAAGTCCAGCTTCTGGTCCGCACGAGTGGCTCTCCAAGCCCGGCGGAACTGCTTCTACCAACAGGAGAAGGGGCGAGGGCGCGTGCCTGGCGCCTGAAAACCAGTTTGCTTCGGGCAAATGGAGCTCGTTAGCCTGGGAGGGCATTTCATCGAAGGGAAGGAAAACTCTAATTTCAACCTCCGCTTCCTTTCGGGATACCCGATCGCGGGAGAGGCTTCGGGAGAAAACCCTGAGGAAAAATCTGAAACAGAGTCTGTTAGACGGTCAGTTGGTGCACACCACCTCTTTCTGACAACTCCCTGCTGCCTTGCAGGTCGCACTTGGTTGTGCAAAAGCTAGAGAAGCTGACTCGAACAAACGCCGAGTGGTGCTGGGGATGCCGCGTTGTACCCAAATTCCTGAGACTCTTCATTGAAGCCGACTCATCCTCCAGGAGGAGATAGTCGCCCAAAGGTAAACGTAAAGTGAGCTGCATGCAGAATCACGCTGAAGTCGCACTACCATATCCATATCTATTTTATTTCTCATTTCTGTCTATAGCTGGGAAACCTGACAGCGTCTTAGCCAACGTGCAGTCTATGACTGTACGGCAATTTACCTGGATCAAGCTTGTGCTTCCCTACCATATTCGCCAGAGGAATGATTAGTTCTGTTTTCATTATTTGTTTTTTTTATATTCTGTCCATCCAGCGTGTTGCTCGCAGTATTCTGGATCCACGGTCTCATCAAGTGTTCAGCTTCCTGACCACCATTTTCAGCCACAAATCTCCTTTTTGGCCCGAACCTTGTGTTCCACCATGGATTGCTTCGGTTGAATTTTACAGTCCCCAGGACCTGCCTCTGGGACTGTTTCTGGAACGTTGTTGTTTTACGTAAGTCACTTGCTCGATTCCCACTTTCTAACTGTGAACATATCGCATCATTATCGAGTTTCATGTGTTTTGTGTTTTTAGCCACAAACCCTGTAGACATCCTCATTGTGAATTTCCAATGTCTGAACACGTGCAACGCTTCGTGCAAACGCGTGGTTCTGTCCAACTGTACATCCGTTCTCTTCCTCAAGACACTTCGAAACCCCCAGGCGACCAACAAACCAATCATGTTACTAGACCAGATAGTCGCATTGTCATGTGGCTGTTTTGCACCACGTGTGGTCAGAGTTCAGTGCGTCGTTGGTTGTCAGGCGATGCGTGGCATTATTCGTTCGCGAAGTTTCTTGATACCATCATCAACACAGCCACAACAACCGATCGAGCGGTACTGCAGTCCCCATCATCGATTACACATAACGATGCACCTGAGATGGCGGTCCCCGCGAATACCCCCCAACTCCCTTGTCCACACTCTGCCTACCAATCGTTGCAACATTGCTTTGCCCTCGAGCGTCGATTGGCGATTTTCAAGTTAGTTGCTTTTTATGCCGAATTTGAAATTTGCTACATAACCATTGTATAACATTTTTTCGCGAAATTCGGTCGCTCATAAGATGAGTTATGCCAACGCCCGGCGTTGAAAACATCATAATCAATCGGTTCAACATGTATGTGTTTTTCTCATGTAGCAATCATCGATTTTCAGTTAGCCAGATAGTCTACTCACACAAACGTCATCTATATCCAGTCTAGTAAAACTACTATGCTACAGAACGTTTGAACTCTTCTCAGAAAGCAATCTATTAAACGTTAGCACGATTGGATGATATTCAGTGCGATCCACATTGTAACGTATCATTTTTAATATGTCAGCGATTGACTCATCGAGATCTCGGGATATCTCGCGGGTTGCACTAACTTTGTACATCACAATCGCATGAATGTTTATGTTCTACAGCTTTTGGAATGACTAAACAGTCCGATTCGGGAGGAACGATCTCTCCCGAAGCCCTGGCAATGATAGTCAAAACTCGGTTGTATTGCATCAGTTGCACGCCGGCGGCGTGATCTGCGTTCAGCAGCCAAGAGCTCCTCCCCAGCTTGCAGACGACGCTTTACACAATGCTTCCAATGTGAGCGGTCAAGAGCAAGTTCTTCCCAACTCGCGGGGTCAATGCCAAGAGCTTTCATATCTCTTTTGCAAACGTCTTTGTACCGCAGGTGCGGTCTGCCCAATGGTCGACTTCCTAATTGCAACTTAACATAGGGTAGATCTTTCGGAATACGACCATTTTCATTCTGTAGACATGACCAAGCCACCGCTGGCGGCGCTGTCGCAATAGGGTGAACATGCTCTGTAGACCAGCTTTTGAAAATACCTCCATTACTCTGCGTTAAAATGGCGAACAATATTAAATCTGCTCTGTGTTGAGTTTCTTGCCCCACGTTGTTGATTCAAGTATTTGTTGGTTGTTCTGGTAGATTCCATCCAGTCACGGTTTTCGAAGTGGTAATGCCATCCAATGAAATCCGCATCTTTCCGTCCTCGGAACTCGCCGCCGCCGCGTCCTTCCCAAATGCTGTTCAATCAGTAAATTGTATCCCCGATTATCTATACGCGGAGGCTTTCGATGTTTGGCAAAAGTATGTGAAGCATTTTAGTTTTGGCTGCCATGTATTCTTTGCTTTGTTTGATTCTAAGCATTTTGAATCTTGCTCCATCAACCTGGATTATCGGTTTTTGAATTTACTTTTTGGTAAATCATCCAACGTTCTCCATCATCGACATTGCAAGGCAATGTTTCCGTAACAAAATACTCGGCTTCAGTTTTTTTGTTAATAGCCGAAACGTGTTAGTCTGCACAAGCTCCTTTCGCTTGGCCTAATGTGGATGCTAAACTATCGCTTTCGTTATCGAGTTATGTTGGCCACACCGTAAAGCGTCACGCCACAGAATTAGGAAATAAAGAAATGTATGAAAACACACAAGCCTGATCAAGGTACAGTGCCACACAGTAAAGAGTGTATATGGGCTGAAATACTCTCAGGTTACCCATGCCTAGACAGCCATGCGAATGAAGTTAGAAAAATGATGAGGAGCTCTCAGCATCAGTTATCAAATTGTCAAGCGTCTGGTCAACTCTGAAACAGCCATTGATTAATTAACCAGTTAAGGAATGATAGAGTTTCTGAATTTATT
Organism: Atriophallophorus winterbourni; assembly: GCA_013407085.1. Taxonomy (NCBI): domain Eukaryota; kingdom Metazoa; phylum Platyhelminthes; class Trematoda; order Plagiorchiida; family Microphallidae; genus Atriophallophorus; species Atriophallophorus winterbourni. Next base: position 27,333 of record JACCGJ010011515.1, on the reverse strand, counting down.
AGTTCATGTGAAGGAGAAAAATTCTTGGGCAACAAGGGTCTTGTGCAGTGGATATGTACCATCAGAAGAAGCGTCATTGATTAGCCTGTTGCATTCACGGAAATGACGATAACCGATAGTGGATATGAAAAAGCTTTATTTATACACACATTTCCGTCACACTCCACAACTGGTTTCTTGCTGTTTGCACTCATCACGTAAGGGCATTACTATCAGGTTCCCCATGCATACAAGTTAAAACTTTGTTTACCAAGTCAAAACCTTTTATCAGAGGTTTGAGCGCTGGTAGAACGTTGTTAATTGTGCGAAAGCTATTTTACCGTGGCTTAAAAGCCTAACTTTGTTTTCCACTTTTCTAGTGTTCTAAGGCTCACTGGAATTTACGTTACGTGTCCAACTGATGACGACAAACAGCCGATGCCTAATCTTACGTTCACCTAGAGGTTGAAATGCACGATATCGACCGTAATGTTTTTGATGACGTTAGTGACCAATGGATTAGTGTGCACAGGTGCGATAAGTTTCTTGTCAGTCCAAGACCCCAGTCCAACACATCACTTAACAAACAGGAGGTATACGAAGTTGAACAGCTCGTTAAAACGCTGTGCCATTAGCTACCCCAATCTCGTGGGCTCTTTTCTTGACGCCTCGGGGTTCGAATACCGTCTACACGCTCCCTCGGCATTGAACAACCTCTGGCCCATTAATAACCCAGAATAAGACATATAGTTATCTCGCCTACTATTTCTGCTGTTCTCTATCATATCATTCTCAAATTAATGGCTTAAAATCAAAAGTTTTGGCTTTGTGGCTCTCGTGTGTTTGCTCGCTCCGTTTTCCCCGATTGATCTGATTGTTTGATTCGAATATCCAATGGTTTCATTCGCTTTTATTTTACCTTCAGATATTATCGTACTCGCACAGCGGTCAAAGCGCATTTGGTTACTTTGCTTCACGACAATGCCAGCCCGGATTTGAATGCATTTCTGAGTGCCTGTATCAATTTGTTCGAAGTAAGTCCCATGTGGAAGATCACACTCGATTCCATACTTACCTATTTGCTCTACTTAAGTGCTGCTTGATTGCGTCGTTAACGTTGACGGCTCAACGCATCTTGTATTCTATGTGCTACACGACCTACCTATACTCTTGGCGCGGATGTGCAACCGTGCAGTACTTTGTGCTGTGCGGCTAACACCGTGCTAAATTGATTGGCCAGAGGTAGTGAGCTGCATTCTGAAACAGGCTGTAGTCTCACTACCATTTCCTGTTCATTTTTCTTCCTCATATCTGTCTAGGCCTAGACAACCTGACAGTAACTTATCCCACGTGCAGTCTCAGACTGTGCGGCAATTTACATGGAACAGTCATATGCTTTCATACCATACCATATAGATTCATTTTGGCGAATTTTATCTTGGTATCTCGTATTACCATGGACATTTTATGTAGTTATTTATGAGTTCCATGTCTGGCGAAATTTGACACAGTCCTAATGGTTTTTATTTGCTAGTTTTTTCTGACAACTCTTACGTGGTTGACCTTATAGAACTTCATTTTTCTACCGTTCTGATGTTATGTCTATGTTTCCCACAGACTGACGGCCGTCGTGATTCCATGGAACTACGAGCAGAGTTGCTGTCGTTTTTTATTCGCCGAGAGAACGATCTAGCCTCTCTAAGTCGCCTGCTAAATCATGCAACATTGAAACGCGGATTCCCCAATTCGTCTGCGAAACGTTTCAAGAGTGATTCGGAATCGAGCGATGCTTGTGGTGAAATCAACGACTTCGAGTTTCCAACCGATCCTCAATCAGCATCGTCGTCCACTCCGCTTGACGATCTTGACGTGCAACTTCGGTCTCCTGTTTCGGAGTACCTTTCCGAGTACCTATTGTCCCTCGATGCAGGTGAGTCATTTGATACTGTCATGCGTTTTCAACCAAAATACCGGAGTTATCGAGCGTATACTTTGAATTTTCAGCGGAGAAAGCGGCAATTGTTCAGAATTTGATCAACCAGTTAAAGCGCTGGCTATTTTGCTTTGTTACGTTTTGGAATTCACGGTAGGTTTTCGGGTACATCTTCGGCACTCCTTTTTGACGAGTTTCTACATATTTTTTTATATTATTAATTTTACTATCCGTACCCATTTTACACAAGTATTTTGTCTGAATACTATTATTTAAGTTACTGACGGCATTTCCCTTCAATGTTAAAGAATTTTTCATATTTGCCCACAGGTGTGCTGAATACGATGTCTTACTTAAACGGTCGGAAAAATTAGCAAAAGAATTGCGACAGAATTACTCTACCACCTCCAACGAGACTCTGCAGTCTAAATTTGAACACTCTGAAACGGAGACACGATCTGGGACCTCCCGTTATCCATCATCTTCGACTTTACTGGAAGTGGCGGATTCACGGAGCCAAGTGCAAGAACGTCGGCGTTTTTACAGTAATATTCTTTTTTTTGTCCAATAACCTTCGCCTTTGGATGTTATATCAACTGTTCATTCCGATTGCAGCATTCAGCCATTCTAACCAAGCGGAAATCTCGAATTTCGCGCAAGACATTGTTCTATCGCAACGTGGCTCAAAAGAAAGTCTTCCCGAGTTGCGTTCAAAGTCATCTTCGTCATCTATCGTCGAACAAGACTTGTCAACCATCCCGCCATGCGATTCGCGGTGTTCAGTCTCTGAGTCGCTCAAGGACATTTCACTCGATGCCCGCGTTACCTTTTCAGTCGGCGCTGACATTGTCACGTACGAGAAGGCTGCATTTGTTGATCTCAAACGCCCAAATCTCGAAGAATGTCCTTCTTTAAAATCAAATCCGACGAAAGGTATTTTAAGTCGTGTAATGGTCTCCACTCTATGCTGATTTTCGCGTACACAGTTTTGTCGTCCTGTTCTACATGTGCAAATCGGTTGCATCTCAAATGGGGTTTTGCTTACCCTGTCCAAATTAGACTGGTAATATTAAAAATTCTTCATCATTGTTGTCCTCAAACACAGCGTTGCCTCGATACCACTTACGGATGCTTGACTATCACGACAGTGTTATTCTCAACAAGAAAATGAGTTGAGATATGTTGGAAACGCAAAAATCGACCACTTAACGTGACCGAGCTGAGCGACATTGTCCAGACGGATGCATTGCAACTTTCACTGCCGTAAGACCCTTAACTTATTACTTGTCAATCGTATAGTATGGTATGAAAGCAGAAGCCTAATCCAGGCAAAGTGCCACACAGTCAGAGACTGCACGTAGGCTGAGATACTGTCAGGTTGCCCAGGTCTAGACAGATAAGACGGGAAAATAGAAATGGTAGTGAGACTCCAGCGTGTTTTAGCATGCAGCTCACTACCGTTGGCCAATCAATTTAGCACGATGTTAGCCGCACAGCACAGAAATGCTGCACAATTGCACATCTGTGCGCCATGCAACACAAAATTGAACTACATCCTTCAATGTTTCCAACCTTCACGATTTTGGATAGTTCTAATGATCCGACTCCGAAGCTGAAGGTTTGATAAATCAATCGGTGTATTAGGGGCTCTACGACACATTCTATTTTCACCTTTTCTTTTTCTTACGGTTCCAATGTGTTCTGGAGGTGTACATTTAGTAACTGATCTTTATATCGGTTCCGCATGATTTTATTTTACCCAATCATCTTTTCTTATTCACGAACGAATCAGAAGCTACGCATAACACTTTTTCACGTATTAAGCTGCATGTTGATTTCAAAGATACAATGTCGAGCCGAAAATGAAGTTAACTTACAATGCTCTTGCTACAGCGTTCTGCTTGCTCAGTTCGTCATTTTCCGTTCACCGGTTTTTCGATTTTTTTCAGTGTTGCAAAAGGTCAAACCGAAACAGTACATTCTTTTGCAGTTTGTAGTGAAATATCTGTCGGCTTTCGACTTCCATGCCAGGCCATAGCACCACGTGCTGTAATCTTCGGTGATGGTAATCACCCCGAAATAAACCGGGATTACCAAATCTCTCATGCTCCAGGGAAGGTGAACGACTTTCTGCAATGGCTACACTGCCATGCACTTCACCAACATGTAAACGAACCAACTAGATTCCGCGAGGGTCAGTCCATCTACTCTCAACCGAGTTATTTCAACTGCTGAAAGCTGCTGCCACCACTAGGAAAGAGCGACCATTTAGTGTTAGCCCGCGAGTTACTCTTGTCTTTTAGTAAACCCCCACTTAAGCTATCTCGATGCACGGATGTGCAATCATGCAGCACTTTTTGCTGTGCGGCTAACACCGTGCTAAATTGATTGACCAGAGGTAGTAAGCTGCATGGTGAAACACGCTGGAGTCTCACTACCATTTCTTGTTCTTTTTTCTTCCTTATATCTGTCTAGGCCTGGGCAACCTGACAGTCTCTTAGCCCACGTGCAGTCTGTGACTGAACGGCACTTTGCCTGGATCAGGCTTGTGCTTTCGTACCATACCATACCATACTTATATCTGGTTTTAGTACCTATCTTACCCTTGAATATAGGCAAACATTGTTATTGAGCCAGTTTTCCGCGAACATGCTTCACATTTAAGTTCAAATTTGCGGTCCGCTTGGATCGTAGCACCGCGCCCTCTGTTTACCTCTTCATTTATCCACATTGACAAGCCACACCGCGTGCTCACTTACAAAATTTATGGCATTTTTTCGAGTAAACCCCGTTACTTGTCAAAGGAAGCAAGAGATTTAGCTTTGTATCTACAACGGTTATCGTGATCTACATGATATCGCATATATCAGTGTTTCGTATAACCAATCACTCACGAGTATGCTGGCTCTTAAAGCCATCGAATACGTTACAGATCCAGAATATCAATGGTTCTAAAATCGTATCCAGAACCAAGGAAAACCGCGTGGAGTTCCCTGCACAATATATGAGTTAATTATCAGTTGAATTGTCGTACTTTCTCAAACTTATTTTTTTACAGTAGAGAAATGTTTACAGGTCAGTATGAATAAACCTGGTCAAATTTCATCTTTTGCTAATATCGACTGTTTTCTGCTAGTGTATATTCATTCAAATTCACCTATCCAGCATTTATGTTTCTATCTACCCAACTAACTTAATCGTTTATGCAGTGCCCAGCCTGGACGATTTTACACAACCTAGACTCGACGACTCAACTCCACGCGTTAGATCTTCCACAGAATCAACTGTCCAGGCGGCGGCTTCGGCAGCCACGATACCTTTGACTGTTCCTACTGGTATGCGTCGTTTCATTCATACCTTGCTCCCACCCGGCGGTCATTCATGTGATTCGAAAGCGTTTCCTCTTCCTGTTGCCGCTCATGAACATCCGCAACTCGGTTTGAACGAGGATCTGCTCGTGTTGACCAGTCCCAATGAACTCTCTGGCGGGGCACTTTCATCGGTTCCCAATCTGAAGGACAATATCGAATCAACAAAGGAGTTTTTCACCACTTTATCGCAACAACTGCGCCTGAATGTTCTTGACGTCTACGTCAACGACCGTGAACTCACGTCCATCGTGGCGTACGCGCTTTCGTGAGTTCTCCGTTGTTTATTGCTTTGCGGGAGATGGATTGCCAAATACCACAGCGTCTTCTAGTGTTCAAGCATATAATTCCTTATTTGGACCATAAACTTTACAATCACCACTATCCTTATAAGCATTAGCTTCTTCATCAGCATTGCTATCATCACGCAAAACCGTCGAATGGGTGTCGCATTTTGGCACTTGACTATCATCAAAATCGTGGCAACAAAGAATGGAACATGTTGTAGCAAATCTTGCCATACGAGCACGCACGCAGTAGCATATATTTTTATGGACAGAAGTCACTTTGATCGTTGAATGAAACGCCTCCTTGTATCCAAAAAGGTTAACTCGTTGACCCCGTTTAGTCGACTTTGTTCTCTGACCCTTCGATTGACCAAGTCAGTATCCCTTTGATTGAAGCTCAGCTTGCTGTTCTCGGGCATGTATGAAAGTATGTATGTGTGTATGTATGTGTGTATGTGTGTGTATGTATGTTTGTTTGTATGCATGAAATTACAATCATGGATCCAGGGAATAGCCGCATGCATGGTGGTCCAAGATACTGTCAGTTTGCACTTGCATGGCAAATATAAGATTTATGTGAGACTCCAGCATGTTTCCGTATGCAGCTCAGTACATTTGGCAACTCAACATAACACGGTGTTACCTGCGCAATACTGATGTACTGCACTATTTCACACGCGTGAATATGTGATGGGAAGCTAATACTACAATTCCTCCCATATTTTTCCAATTAATTTAGATAAGAAGTTGTTCAATGCAGTGTACGTGCTTTGACCACAGTCGGCATCTATTCAAACATTTCATTGCAAATATCTGTCTTCAATGCAATCTCTCTAACATGCACTAACTCTAAAGCAACGGTTGTTGCTACAGATTAATGCTGCTCATGCACTTTGTGGTATTTCATTAATTGTTGTCGTTTCCTGCTTGTTTCTATAGCACGCCAGATTACGAACGGAACCTGGTTGATTTGCATTCAACTATTGGAAATCAAAACGCGGTTTCGACGAATAATAACAACAATTCATCTGCTAACTCAGGGTGCGTCGGTGTTTGTGACCTATTCATTCGTGGACATTTGCTAATCAATATTCCACAGTTTCTGGCCCACTGTCCACTTTCAGGTTTCCTTTTATCATGTTCTTTAATAGTCCACTGTGGCTGATAAACCTCTGTGATTACCTCAGGTTTCTTTAGCACAAACAACTAAGAAACGGGGAACATTTCATTGAGATTTTTATTCGTTGTCATTCATTTTAAGAGTGTACCATTTGCGTTCTACCATTCAACTCGCATGTTTAAGTAGCAGTATGTTTCTTTAGCTTTCCAAATCCCATTTGTTTTATTTTTACCCCAATTTTGAATTACCATGTACTCTGCTAATTTTGAACTGTCAGATCGCTGTGTGTATATGTATCCATGGAATCACACCAGTCTGATGGCAGACCGCACGTGGGCTAAGATAATGCCAGATTACCCAGGCCTAGACATATATAAGAAAGTAAACTTACAATGGTACGGAAACTTCAGTGTGGTTCTGCATGCAGCTAAGTACCGGTGGTAAAGCAATTTAGCACGGCGTTAGCAGATGGATGGAGAGATGGGTAGATCACTTCTCCTCTCTCTACTCTATGGTGAGTTGCAATTAGGAAGTCGACCATTGGGCAGACCTCACTTGCGGTACAAAGACGTTTGAAAAAGAGATGAAAGCTCTTTGCATCGACTCGGCGAATTGGGCAGAACTTGCTCTTGACCGCTCACATTGGAGGCACTGTGTAAAGCGTCGTCTGCATGCTAGGGAGGAGCAGATACAGCTTTTGGCTGCTGAACGCAGATCACACCGCCAGCGCGCAACTGATGCAATACAACCGAGATCTGACTTTCGTTGCCAGCGCTGCGGGAGAGATTATTTCTCCCGAATCGGACTGTTTAGTCAGTCCAAACGCTGCAAAACATGAACATTCACGCGATTGTGATGTACATCGATGGTCGGCATCGACTGAAGGAGGCCAACAACACCAACAACAGCAGCGCACTACAGAAGTACTACACGATCTCATAACCGCGTCTGAACGCTGTTGAGCCACACCACGTTTGTTCTTGTCTACGCGTTAACACAAAAATTAAGTTCCTTGTTTGCATGAGTTATTTGTTTTTTCTCAACGGTCTGGATCGGACCACGGTTATCAGGCAGGGCCAGTACGTTTCAGTTTCCAGAAACAATGTAGGCTGAATCTTGAAGTCGTTCAGCTGTAAAGTTTCAAATTTACCGTTGGAAACTAGCGTTACATTTGATTTTTATCTTCCCGATATAGTGGTGGAACCTGTAAGGTTTATCTGAGCATGATCACGAATTGATCAGATCCAATACGTTGCGTTAATCCGTCTTTGAATGCACGCTTTGTCTTCACACGGTGCACATTCACTCAGGGATTTTTTTATCTTCTGCTGTTTTCAGTTCCAAAGACCATTCTGCGCAATTATCACCGCAGCGCAGAGATAAAATAAACGTGACCTCGAAAGAGTCAAAATCGGGTGTTCTTGAAGGAGGTGCGTTTCGAAACCGGCAAGTTTTCTTTCATCACGCGCACAGTTCTCTTAAGCTAAACTTCCTTGTCTTAAACCCCGTATAGATGCTTTGAAGTGTGATCAGTTCGTTTCGTCGACATCTTCCACATCGGTTGTTAAACAGTCGGCGGTGAGTTTCAGCGCTACCGATCCATCTGCACCACCGCCTGTGACCGAAAAAGTCAATTCCGGAAGCAACAAACACATCAAGATTCGTACGTATTTTTCACATGCCATGTTTTCGAACTACTCAAATTGGTATCATGCGCTCCTTTGATAACGTCCCTATATTTCCGTTAACGTAAACATTTGAGATCGTATGTTTTTGGCGTTCCATCTCACGATAGCACATTTGTATCTTGTGGTTGTTACTGTTTTTGTTGTTAAGCCGCTTGCAGATTGATGTCCATTTCCCGGTAAATAATCCTTAGTCCCGAATATGCGGCTCAAACTGTCTAGTATTGGCGTGTGACTCGGATAATTCTGACAATTTAGTGATCGGTTATTTCATGTTTGTTTTGGCGTATATACATCCATTGCTAACACGAAATCTAACCAATAAAACTTTCATTGAGCACGTCAATTGAAATAGAGAATCGGTAAGCCACTCTAATGGTGCAATCCACCCCATTTTTCTGTCACTGTGCGTGTGGCATGTGGAGTTGCTGTTGCTCGAAATTAGCATCACAAGTAGATGTACTATGACTACGCTCGGGGGTAATAAACCACTATTCCACCACTGGTTATTGATCAGTCGCACTGAGGTTGGTTCGTACTCAACTGTTAATTAGCAGTCGCGTTTCGACAATTTCAGCGAGGCAAACGTGATAAATGACCGTTGATAAAGAAATCGATCTGGGGCATTACAATGCATTTGTTACGGAACTTTCGATAAAGCTTGACGTTCGACTGCAATTAGATGAAACAGGTGCGAATTTTCAGGTGGAATGATAATAATGCGCCGTATACAAAGAAGTGAAACTGCTACATAAGGATATATTCATAGGTAATGATTTTGTTGCGTTTCGTGTCTGTCATTGATGCAGATAAATGAGTTACAATACAAGAACATAAAAGCAATAAGTGATTTAGGTTTCTAACAAGGGTACCGCGTACTATTATACGTGCAGCATTACGGGGATGAGTTGTTTTATGAATCGTTTGCACCTCGATATTTAATGAGTATATCTCTTCTACGTTCATTGTCCTAAGTTTAGATTATTGACGATTGTTGTGATTCATTTGGATCAATCGAATTTTTAAGTCTCATTATATTCTTCATTTACAGAATTCTCTGACTGTTCCACGAACTTTTTCTGCTGTATTTTTTACGCGTCAGAATTTTTTCGCTTGCGACAATTAGTCCTTCCTCAAGGGGATGTTGGGTAAGTTCGTTTTATTCGAGTGAACTGATACGACACACTTTTGAATCATTCCGCTCTGTGTCGTCAATTTCTCCAGGAATGTGTATCGGTGACATTTCATTAGTAAATTCCAATGTGTACACTGTTTTTCGTCGGCATGCAAAGACTTTGGGCTAACAATCAGCATGAGCAAAACCAAAGTCCTTTGTTATGTCTGTACTACACTATCGTTGGCCCAGCCCGTGTGGTCAGAGAGAACGCAACCGTCACTGAACTCGTGTATTCACCGTATGCAAAGGGTATCACAAGTGAGCGAATGTGTGTATATCACAGTGAGCGAAAATCATAATTTGAACTCGACATCGATATTGCTTGATGATTAATCGAAAGTTCGTTCACTGTCTATACAACAGAGGGTGCCCTCCTAACATCCTTGGCCAAGGGACTGTATCGGCTCCAATCATCACGGTTAGAGACTGTCAGCTTGAACCAGTACGTCATTTCACATATCTTGGTTCAATCATTGCGGATAACCTCTCGCTAGTCACGGAGATTTATAAGCGGATTGGAAGAACAGCTGTCATTTTGTCACGATTGAACTCTCGTGTTTGAGGTAACCGCAAAGAATATGGTATACAGCGCGTACGTACTGAATGCTTTACTGTACGACAGTAAAACCTGGACCACCCACGCAAGACACGAACGGAAGCTGAATGCTTTCCCTCTACGAAGCATCCGTCGTATCGTGGATGGACAGAGTGACTAATGCTGAAGTGCTTTAAAAACCTGGTCTGCAGAGCATGTTCACCCTATTGCGACAGCGCCGCCTGCGATGGCTTGGTGATGTCTATAGAATGGAAAATGTTCGTATTCCGAAAGATCAACTCTATGGTGAGTTGCAATTAGGAATTCGACCATTGGGCAGACCGCACTTGTGCTACAAAGACGTTTGCAAAAGACATATGAAAGCTCTTACCATTGACACCGCGAATTGGAAAGAACTTGATCTTGACCTCTCCGATTGGAGGCATTGTGTAAATGTCGTCTGCATTCTGGGGATGAGCAGATACAGCTCTTGGCTGCTGATCGCAGATCACGCCGCCGTCGTGCAACTGATGCAATACAACCGAGTTCTGACTATCGTTGCCAGCGCTGCGGGAGAGATTGTTCCTCCCGAATCGGACTGTTTAGTCATTCAAAAAGCTGTAGAACATGAACATTCATGTGATTGTGATGAACATCCATGGTCGATATCGGCCGAGGGAGGCCAAAAACAACAACACAATGCTCGACTCGACCGTAAGGGATTCCGATCATGGTTGTTTTAATCGGAATTTTTTGTTACATATCCGTTTCAGTTGTTACCATCATTGCTCTTCACAATACTTTTGAGTTTATCCTGTTTGATTGCACTCCCGGCATTTCCATTGCAGTTTCATCCGGTCGCTTTCTCGCTGTTACCAATGGGATGCCCGTGGAGGAAAGTCAGGATCATTGTTCATGAAAACCAGAGGTTCGTTAGCAATGTGTGGGAAACGTTTTGTGACCGATGAGGGAAAAAAGAAATTTTGTAATAAATCGGTTAGAGCAGTTTATTGGTAACGTTTCGCTTCTGACACAGGGGCTTTGTTCGACCAATCTTAAGCGGTCTATGAACTGCACATGCTGTGGAATCCGTTGATTGTTTTAATTGCTATTCGTTGGTGTTGGGGACGCCGCTTTGTACCCTAATTCCCAAGAATCTTCGTGACTCAGGGATTACTAAATCAATCCGTGACATCAACGAGGCCGACTCATCCTCCCGGAGGAGATAATCGCACAAAATTGAAGTAAAGTATATTCGTTGACCGATCAACATTCTGACGTAATCCGTGCGCGCTTGCGTTGTTATATATATATATATATACCCCTTCTCGCTTTGTACATCTCATTGTTTATGTTGAACGGCACCATATCTGTATCATATACAAAGCGAGAAGGGGGTACAAATCGGGTAGAAACAGTGAGAGGGGAACAGTGGGTAATTTTTTTCTCCATTCACACACATCATTTTTTTAAATAAAGTTTTTGGACAACAGAGAATGTCAGGGAGTAATAGAGATGATGCACTCTTTCCATTGATGTCTTTTCATTGCCATCGTTGCCAATTTGTCGAGCCATACACTCTCCCCTTCTCTTGTACCCCATCAAGCCAAGCGCGCTCGCCCAACCCTAGCTAAACCAGAAGTGAGCCTTTTCAAGCCACTCTTCCATGTTAGTGGCTGACCGCCAGCCACTTTTTTCCAGTCTGTACCAGCTGACGCATAAAGCGCTCGGCGTGGTAACCGTTCGGGTTTCATGCGCAGGACGTGCCCCAACCAGCGGAGGCGACGTCGGTTAATGGCTGTCTGAACACTAGTGCCGTTGCTTCCTGAGACGCGGCGACTGACCCCAGAATTGCAAACGTGGTGTTGCCACCGTACGTGAGCAATCCTACGCAAACAACGTTGGTCGAAAACCTCAAGCCTCCTAACATCTTCTGAGCGAACTGTCCAACATTCACTCCCGTATAGCAATACTGTCCTTACCGAGGTGGAATATATCCGTCCTTTAATTCCCAAGCTTAAATCACGTCTCTTCCAGAGGCACTTAAGTTTAGTGAATGCCAGTCTGGCCTTAGCAATTCTGGACGTGATTTCCTTCTCTATTCACGTCCAGAATGCACTTCATTGTTTATCCGCTGCAGCACCGGACGATATCAGCCCCATCTTCCTTGCTCATTGAATTCTTCCAGTCTTTGCTGTCTCAACCGCCTCAGCTCGAAGCCGTTCCATATTACTTCTACGTTATCAAGATCCACGCTGTGACCTGTGTCCTGCACGTGTTCAGCTAGGGCGGAATCTCTGATCGGTAATTGTTATTCACTGGAGTTACATGGCTTCTTACCGATTCGCTTTTTGTCTCCGTTTTTTCCTAGTACCGAGTTATCTTAAACGTTGCCTTACATATACCCCCGAGCAACCCTTGCAGTTGGTTTCATACACGTAATTCGTGGCGCCGCCCGAAGATGTCTTATTCTAGAGATGCGTTAACAATACACTGCTCTAACTAACGAACATTGTTTTCCAGAGTTTCGTTAATTCAGAACAGACTCATAGAGGAACAGACATATGGGTAGATGAATGAATAAAATGAATGTATTCTTAAAATCGCGGGTCTTGAACCGTGACAAGTGTTACACAATCACTGACTGCAAGCGGCCGATTTACTGTGCGGATACCCAGGCTTAGACAGGTAAAGAGAATAGTGGTTGGCGGCAATGGAACGATACAGTATTTCAGCATACGTTTGGTAGATCATTGAAATATGGTGTTACTTGAACGGTAAAAATGCACTGCATGATCGATCAATCAATAGCTAGATTTATCGATAGATTGATAGGCGATACAATCAACACAACTAGTTTTATTGCCAGGTATTTAATTTGCTACTTTCATACGCCAATAGTTTGACAGTTTAACGGTTGATAATTTGGTGAGAAAATGAACATGATATGACCGAATAAGACAGGTTCATTTATAACCCAAATTACGTGTTCATTGCTATTGTATTTGCCAGCGCACTATATTTCTCATTTTGCGTTCAGATGAGCGGTTCGTAGTAAAGGAACTCTCAGCAATCGAGATGAAAACGTTCCACGAAGTTTCGCAAAATTATTTCGAGTATTTGATCGGTGCAGCGTTGGAGCAAGTGAGTCATTCCACATGTTGCGGTAGAAATTCTCGGTTGTTTTTTTTTGAAACAAACTTTTGGCAACATTTTGGTAGCGTTTCGCTGCTGACATAGAATATGAGTCAGACCCCAGCTGTAGGTACGACCAGGATTTGCTTTTATTTACAATTATCTAACCAATCTTAAATAACCTGATGCATGAATGTGCAACGGTATGCTCGAACTTTTACGATAGACGGGCGAAATCAACATTAATTGAACCGCTAGCTTACGTGTTGTAAAGAATCGTGCATTTTGGATTTGCTCACAGATGCAGTCAAGGCTGTTGGCCATCGGATTGTAGTTTTCTCTGCTCACCCACCTTATTGAACGGATTCATGCCAGCTTTTATTATTATTTAAAGAGCTTCAGCATAAAGGTGCTCAATATAAGGTTTGGCATCTCGTCCTATCAAATATGTGTTATTGGAACCAACGCTAGCCTATATTTATATCGTGTTTATTCAGATCCAATCCAGGTTAATGATTGATGCTTTCCGATTAGCTTTCTATTTTCGTCTACTTAAGTCATAGGTTTCATTGTTTGTGTTTGCCTACTGTCAACTCCCGGGTGACGATAATCTACAAGCCGAATAACGAACTTCTTGCTGAGCTATTTTGTTAGCTGCACTGGTAGCGCATTGATTTTTAACATGACATAATCTCCCTTTCTGGATCCACATAGGTGTACGTTCGCAATAGATCCTTGTTCTGATTCTATGGTTGTCAATTTCAAATAACTAAACTGGGATTAAAATATTCATTTGCTTGCATTTCCATCACACACACCCCACGGCCGGTTTCGTGCTGTCTGCACTCATCAGGTAGGGACAATAAGATCTGGATCCGCACGCACTTGAAACAGTGGAGGAATGGTAAACAAATAGCGCTTGCATGCCACTACTGGATAAGGCTGGTACGACCAACCTGTTCAATTACATGTGTCCAAACACATGTTTAATGGGGTTAAACCCATAACCATGAACCAAACTGGGATTACTTTGGAAGTGGACATTATCACTGTGTTGTTGTGTGGGTCATATCATACTTATCCCCAGTTAAAGCAAAACAATTGACTGCTAGCTCAACGAGACCGATCCACACCTAGTCAAGCGGTGTCGCTTTTTTGAACTAGGTTTTCAATATATTTTCGGGATGCAGGGTGATGTGTTCACGACTCCACCTCATTCCAGCAACTCGACTTTCAAAAAGCACTTCATGAGATTCGCTACCTGTGCGGATACTCATATTACATTTGTGACTACTTATCCGTGCCAATCTCATTACGACAGTCCATAATGGAAGCACTGGACTCGAGTTCCGCTTTTATTTGAGCTCATCAGCATTGCATATCCCACTTGAAGCGAATGGATACGCACTGCTGATAAGCTCAAATAAGAGCGAAACTCAAGTCCAGTGCTTCCATTATGGACCATCGTGATCAACTTTGTGAATACTTCGATGGGCTTGGCACAGATGAGCAGTCGAAAAAAATAAACTCATATTACAAATTATTAATGGCACCCTACTCCATACACGCGTCGAAGTATTTCTGCCTTTTATGTGACCAGCGTTAACATCGTCTGAATATTATGTTACTCATCCTTTAATTCGTGTTCACACTACTTGCTTCCACTGTCATATAGCGCCTCTGCCTTCTTTCTCGTATCCTGGGTATCTTCCACGTCGGTTTCCGCAACAACCTAACGGGCGAAGCGCATCGATTCGACGTTCTCGTCATGGAAAACTTGTTCCACGATCGTGTTCAACTCGCTGCCATCTACGACTTGAAAGGATCTCTTCGGAAACGTTTGGTCGAGGAGAACAAAGTGGAGTCCGAGACAGAATTTCGTCCCACGGGTAGAGCCAATGGCAGGCGTGAAGCAGACCGCCAGCAAGCAGCGCCCGTGTTGTTGGATCAAAACTTGTTGAACGCATCCGTCGACGATCCGTTGTATTTGCGGGTTCATTCAAAGGTACACCTATTTTCGATCAGGGTCATTTACATGTATTGTATTGTCACAGCACTTCTATTTAGTCAATGATTCTGTTCATACTCTGCAGTTACATCATCGTTCTAATGATTTTTGGTGAATTTCGACGACAAACAAATTTATTATCCAATCTACTTTGAGCTAGGCGCAACTCAGACCAATGTTTTTGGTTTTGTACGCCAGCTGATGGGAAAATTTGTATGCACTGGAGTTGTGAGTTAAACCTTCCTACATTCGTGTTCGCTCTTTCAACGTCTACACGCGTCCTGCTTCTAAGTTGCGAGTACAACTATCTGTTTTTGTATCTACTCATCAGTACCAAGTCTTTGGAAATATTCACAAAGCTTATCACAGCGGTCGACATTGGAAGCACCGGACTCGAGTTTCGCTCTTATTAGAGCTTATCAGCAGTGTGTATCCTGTCTCGGGTCTGACTCGAAACCGCCATTGTAGTCTCATGCCATACGGCCTCGTCTGACGAGGAGATCAGATCGGTTGGACGACCACAATACTTGTTGCTGGCTCCTTCTCGACTGGTCGGGCATGACGCTACTCAAATGTGCCAGTCATTCACGAAGACTTATTAGCGATCGGTCAAACGGGGGTCGGTAGCTCAGGCCGTAAGGCATGAAACTACAATGGTGAAGATCCTGGTTTCGAGTCAGACCCGAGACAGGATATGCACTGCTGGTGAGCTCTAATAAGAGCGAAACTCGAGTCCAGTGCTTCCAATGTCGACCGTTGTGATAAGCTTTGTGAATATTTCGAAAGACTTGGGTAGACACAAAACATGAACAAACTCTCCAAAACACCATTCTACAACTATCTGTTTCTGTGAACTGCGGTACCGTGTGCGAATAGCTGATTACTGCAGTGTTAGATAAATACAGAAAGTTTTGCCTCTTTCATTGCTGCATTTCTTGGAGTTGCTTACCTTTTATCACACTAAACATAGAGTCTCGGTGAGGCAATCTGTTTCAACACCCGCAGATCCTGATCATACACTCCTTACCTGATAAGTTCGAACAGCATGAAATCGGTCGTGTTATCGTCTGTGCATGATTTCCTAATTCAATTCTGGGCAACACCACTTCAAAGCGGACTATAGCTGATGCCTCAACATATAGCTTTGCGTATTTTGCCAGAATATGCGATCCTCTCATTCCTCTCTCTCATTCCTTCCAGAATGCGCTTTCCCACTGCCTCACTGTGGACACGGAATTCCTGGCTAATTTGTTCATCATGGATTATTCTCTGTTAGTTGGTGTGGATCGATTGACCAATCAACTTGTGATCGGCCTGATCGATTATATGCGCAAATTCACCTTCGACAAGCGAGTGGAAATGATGATCAAACAGACCATCACCAGCGCACAAGCACCGCCACCGACTATTCTCACACCGGATCTCTACCGGGAACGGTTTCTCATGCAAATGGACAATTATTTCCCGCTGGTTCCGGATCAGTGGTACGATAGCGTTGCAGAGCATGCGGAAGTTTGGGAGACTCGCCGTGCTGCTTGTCCTAGCGAATCGAACCAACCCAATTGATTACATCCACGTCTTTCATCGAAATCCAATTCCTAAATGACTTTGTATTATCTGTGATTAATTTAAACAAATCGGTTGATAATGATGAATTCCTTTTACAACAATGCTTGCCTTATTTGCATATCGCATCGTTTGTGCTTGACTCACACAGCGTTGTGCTTGGGATTGTAATCCATGTGTGGTCGTTGAAATTTTCTCCATTTTTTGTTTATTGGGTTTTTATTTATTGTCGAGGACTTAGAAATAGAAGTTCACTAAACTAGTATCTAATATGCCATTTCACTTTTGTGGGTTGTATGTTTTAAGGATCGCTTGCCCGCTATAACGTTTAGTGGATTGTTCCTCTTGTCACTATAACCCATTTAAATCGCCAGCTATGTGTACATTCTCAGCAACAAGCAATTTTCACGATAATAGCTGGATTACAATGATGCGTAGCCACAGAATCCGCTGAGAATTAAGCGCAACTAGTATGAGGTGTGATGTATGGACCTCGTCAATACATGTATCGCAAGTAAGGAGTGCCACACCAGGAAGAATTGTTCTTCCAGCATTCATCCGCAACAGGTTTTTGCCGTTCATTTTGACAGCGTTTAAGATAAATCAATCACGTAGCGAAGAGGTGCACAGTATGACTGCCACCAAAAAAATTTATGGGCGTACGAATCCGTACACAGAGATACCAGAACGATAACGTATCTACGCCAGATTATTATAATATGCATATATAGTGATGCGACGTCGTTTGGTGCATGTGCCGAATGCTTAACTGTCATATAACCGTGAAAAAGTAAAATCCTAAAAGACGGCAAAGTGTAGGGCTTATTGAACTAGGGATTTCAGCGCAGAGCGAACACAAACAAACTGGAATGTGGTGCCTACACGTCGAATGGAACGCATTCAATCAAGTGGAACGACATCATCACAGCACTTTCCTTGCGGCTTTCACTGCCATGCATCACAACAAGCTTTCCTCGTCAATCCACTTGGCAACATGCAAGGTTAAGCGGACACTCCAAAAAGATCCATCATGTTAGGTACCTTCAATTTGAAATATTCTGCATATTTGTAAGCTTACGTTTTCTCGGTTGTACAACATGAATTTGTTTAATGCTGTGTTCTGTAGCGCTCATCTTACATTACATCAATCACCGCATCATGCGCCCTAATTTTGATTGATTTAGACACATCAATGCTTCTCTCTGATTTTTCAGGCTAATGGCCTATGACTACCTAAACTGGAAGAAGGATGGGCGTCACCTGAGCATCGCGTATGTAATACTTGTAATATCTTTGCATTATCCGTTAACCACCAATTACGTCTTTTGGATTAAAATCTGTTCACCCTAACGTGTTAAGTTTTTTTTAAATTACTGATCATCATTTGTGATTATTTCGGTGCATAGTGGATTGACGTTGCAGTTGTTGTTGGCCTCCTTCGGTCGATGTCGACCATGGATGTGCATCACAAACGCGTGAATGTTCAAGTTTGGCAGCTTTTTGAGTGACTAAACAGTCCGATTCGGGAGGAACAATCTCTCCCGCAGCGCTGGCAACGATAGTCAGAACTCGGTTGTATTGCGTCAGTTGCACGTCGGGCGGCGTGATCTGCGTTCAGAGCTGTATCTGCTCCTCCCTACTTGCAGACGACGCTTTACAGTGCCTCCAATGTGAGCGGTCAAGAGCAAGTTCTTCCCAACTCGCCGGGTCAATGCCAAGAGCTTTCATATCTCTTTTGCAAACGTCTTTGTATCGCAAGTGCAGTCTGCCCAATGGTCGACTTCCTAATTGCAACTCACCATAGAGTAGATCTTTCGGAATACGACCATTTTCCATTCTATAGACATGACCAAGCCAGCGCAGGCGGCGCTGTCGCAATAGGTAAACATGCTCTGTAGACCAGCTTTTGAAAGCACTTCAGCATTAGTCACTCTGTCCATCCACGATATGTTCAAGATACGACGGATGCTTCGTAGATGGAAAGCATTCAGCTTCCGTTCGTGTCTTGCGTGGGTGGTCCAGGTTTCACTGCCGTACAGTAAAGCATTTAGTACGCACGCGCTGTACACCATCATCTTCGTCTTTACAGTCAGCTTGCGGTTACCCCAAACACGAGAGTTCAAACGGGACAGAATGACAGCTGCTCTGCCAATCCGCTTATCAATCTCCGTGTCTAGCGAGAGGTTATCCGCAATGGTTGAACCAAGGCATGTGAACTGATGTACTGATTCAAGCTGACAGATTCCAACAGTTATGATGGGAGGCGATACAGTCCCTTGTCCAAGGACTTTGGTCTTGCTCATGCTGATTGTTAGACCAAAGTCTTTGCATGCCGACGAAAGCGTACATCACAACGTTGCAGTTACACGCGATTAAACCATCCACATTGGAGCGCATTGACGCTTGGTGTGTTTCTTCATATGAATTTTATCTGTCTTTGATTTCAAAGTCAGATCTCGCTTGCCACAGTTTCTCGGCTCGTGATTTTACACTGGTTCTAACGGAATGATTGATTCTTTCGTTCTCAATTTCAATCGTTGCGATGGGCGCTCAGTTGACAGCAAACATTTAAAGCGCCGTGACAAAACGTCTCACAACTCTGATCAATGGGTTCAGTTTTGAAGAATAGAATAGTTTTTTCGTTTGAACAATTTTTCAGCAAATAATATTAATTTATCGAATACAATGAACGTGTATAAGATAAACTTGATACTTTTATAAATAACTATAAATTGCCTGTCCAATTTTCAATTCAAAACAGCTTCAGTTTCGTCTATCAGCAACACGGATGCGCAATGATGCAGCCCTTCTGTGCTATACGGTTAACAGCTTGCTAAACTGATTGGCCACCGGTAGTGAGCTGCATGCTGAAACACGCTGGCGTCTCACTACTATTTCCATTTCCTTTCTCATATCTGTCTAGGTCTGGGCAACCTGACAGTATCTTAGCCTACGTTCACTCTCCGACTGTGCGGCACTTTGCCTGGATCAGGCTTCGGCTTACACACTATATCATACCAGCAACATCAAGCGTTGTGATGGGAATCGCATCCTGTAAGATATTTTCCAATCCTGCTTCTTCACTATACATTTGAATTATCGCCAACCAGCCTCGCGAAAATTCCATGCTTCAAAATATAAAAAGTGCATTCCATATAAAGCGTGTGAGTCGTAGAATTTCCTTGGTTCTCCTAGAAACATATTTAACCACAAAAGGATTACTTGTTGACAGAAAAAAGAAACATGCGGGGAAAAATTAAGGCCAAGCACGGCCGAATTAATGGCCGGGTAGTTTTAATCAGTGTAACGTTTTTGTTACTGCGGAGTGTGCTCTGAAATCGTTGTGGGAAATAGCATGTAGTTGGTCATTTTCATCGTTTCGTGTTTTCTTATGGTTTGTGTACGTGTTTTGGCTATGCTCCTGACCGACTACATAATCAGGATGTCTTCGTGCAATCTCACTTCGCCGCGTCCATTCATTGTGCACATATTCGTCTTCTATTTATATTTGTCCCCTCTTGAACAGCATGGTCTGCGATTTTTTCTATCCCAATGTCGGCGGCGTGGAGACTCACATATACTCACTTGCGCAGTGCCTAATTCGACGAGGACACCGGGTGATTGTAATTTCACACGGGTACGGACCCGATGATCAACCTCGTCAAGGTATACGACATATGACATCTGGGTTGAAGGTAAACACCTGTGTTGGTTTCGAATAACTTGTACCGTCATAAACAAAAATTATACTTGTATACTACTGTTACATAAGCTTCGCGCAACGAACCACTCTGTTTAAACGATATTTGGAGAATATGATGTTTATATTTGTGACTACTCATCCGTGCCAAGCCCATTGAACTATTCACATCGTTGATAACGGCGGTCCACAATGAAAGCACTGGACTCTAGTTTTGTTCATATTGGAGCTTATCAGCAGTGCATATCCTCTGCTTCGGGTGGGATACGAGCCCCCGACCATCACCATTGTAGTCCCATGCCTTAACGACCTGGCTTACCGTCCACCATTTGACCGATCGCAGTTAATCGTTTATGAACTGTTCTCCAGACTGGCACATTTGAGTAGCTTTGTTTGCCCCACCAATCCAGAAGGAGCCAACAACATCTGTTGTGTTTGCCCAACCGAACTGATCTCCGTGTCAGGTATTCCCATGTAAGCTAACACCTGATTGTGTTGTTTAAGCGACATTTGGAGAATATGATGTTTATATTTGTGACTACTCATCCGTACCAAGCCCATCGAACTATTCACAAAGTTGATCACGACGGTCCATAATGGAAGCACTAGACTCTAGTTTCGCTCTTATTTGAGCTCATCAGCAGTGCATATCCTCCGCTTCGGGTGGGAGTGCTTCCATTATGGACCGTCGTGATTGACTTTGTGAATACTTCGATGAGCTTGGCACGGATGAGTAGTCACAAATATAACCACTGTTTTCAAACACAGAATCATATAGTGATTCCTGGTCATGCACTCAAGACGCTTATGGATGAACAATGTAATGTGTTGCTCACATCCTCCGAAATTACACTACACTACCGGTTTCTGGCTGTTTGCCGTCATCAGGTGGAGATAGTAAGATTAGGTTCAGTGAGCCTTGAAACAGTGGATAAATGGTAAACAAGGTTATACTTGAATGCCACTGTTGCATAGGGTTCGTACAACGAACTACGATGTTCAAACATAGAATCACATAGTGATTCCTGGTCAAGCCCTCAAGGCGCTTATGGATGAACAAAGTAATGTGTTGGGATGATGTGAGCAACACATGTACCGTTATACTAATACTTTTCATAGTTTTCCACTTTTTTGTGAGCTCTGTCCGCCAAGTTCATGGTTATCACTACATGTTACCCATCTTGCATGGATGCATGGATTAAATCACATTCCTGGATCCAAGCAAGGTGCTGCACAGCCAGAGACTCTGCGTGGCTGAGACACTATCCGATTGCCCAGGCCTAGAAACTCACTTGATTTTGCTTGACAGGTCGACCAGTTACTATTTAGCTATGCAAAGTGTTTTATAGCGTAATATGCTCGTGTGCTTGAGATGCACATCCGTGGTAGACTTTAACCGGATGCCCACATCACGAATAACGAGCTCTGACATCTACGGCGGTGATCGGAAATGCACATTTCCAATCAAGACTACCAAGATTGGATCGTCCTTTGTTGAAAATTCTTGACAAAAATCTTAACCATTATCACGTTTACCTCATGTCTTCAAAATGGAACAATGGTTGAACTGTGATCCATGAAGCTGAATATTTTCTACTTATAAACTTTCCATTTCGAGATGTCCTATAATCAAAATTTTCTCAACTATCAGCTTTGCTCCTAACCCTTCCGCTAGCGAATGACGATTGCCACTAATGCGACCGCATTTTTCACAGGTTTATTATTTGCCACTGGTCCCGTTTTACAAGCAAACCATTTTCTTCACTCTATTCGGGACACTCTCCCTCATTCGAGACATTTTGATTCGCGAGCAGGTGGACCTGGTCCATGGGCATTCGGTAAGTTTTGTTGCATCATACACTGCTCATTCTGGTCTTGATCCTTGTCAATGTTCACATGAATGCTAAAACTGTCCCGTAACAATGGGAATAAAATTTTACATCAATGCATCAGAGTAGAACTTAGAAAAAAACTACTCAATTTGCACGAGTGCTGGCACAGATACACTGGGGTAACCTGAACATATTCCGAATGAAACATCCATTCGATCAAGTATTGCAAGTTAGTACACCAACAGTAGCAAACTTGATGTGGCATTCATTATGAGCTACGAGCACTCAATTCGTCCAGTTTATAACAGGCAATACATGGTCGACATCGACCGAAAGAGTCCAACAACTCTTTAAATAAAATCAAAATAAAACAGGGCATCTCCAAACTCTCGATTCGATTTTGTTTTGCTTTCCTATTCGTATGGATTGTGTATGATATTACTAGCTATATACTTCTTCGGCATTCTTTCCCTTGCCTATCCACGCTATGTTTAAGCCATGAGGGATACTGCGAAACTGCAAAGCATTGGCGATCACACGATCTGTTCACCATCATGGTTTTTTCAATTTTTTGCTCGACAATTCAGAAAACGGCGTGATCCTTTCGTGGCCTACACGAACGGGGACTGTCTTTAATTCATTTGAGCCGATCGTGCGTGTGGCGATCTTGCTCTATGCATCCTGGTCAGTTCTGCATTGATCTCACATAACCTTTGCAAAGTAGATAGGGGATGGCTGAATCCCCCGTGGTATCTAAAAATCGATTCTAAACTGCATAACGGCAGTACTGATGTACACTCAATCTGACGTGCGGAACACACTGTACGACATTTGCGGAGTAGTCATTACGTTATTATATTTTTGTCACACGCGCGCCTTTCCCACGAAGAACATTTCCCACGAGATTTTATCTTTCAGTCATTCTCCCTCTTGAGCTATGAAGCTGTACTACACGCACAAGCACTGGGAATTCGGACGGTCGTGACGGATCACTCACTCTTCGGGTTTGCCGATTTGAGTGCGGTCCTTTGGAATAAAGCGCTAAAAGGCCTGCACTCAGCGGTGGACGCTGTCATTTGCGTCTCACACACGTGCAAAGAAAATTCCGTGTTGCGGCTCAATATGGATCCGTCACGGTTCTACGTGATTCCCAATGCGATCGACCCGAATTCATTCACCCCGGATCCATCGAAACGAAACGCGCAATATGGTGAGCGCTCACCTTGGTGGTCCGATCGATATTTTCTGTTGTACCCTGTTCGGTTATCGTGATAATGCATACCAGGGTGTTTATGATAAACTCTTGCTTTTTGTGGATATGGTTACTGTGATAATCTCCCAACGCACAACTTGAAACAGATATACACGTTTGACACCTGCTTATAACGTCACAGTAAATTTGCAACTCCTGTCTGTTCACAATATCTCGAAAGAGTGATTCCAATTGTTATGTACAGTGGAACCCACCTACAACGAACTCGCTTACAACGAACACACCATGATTTCCCAAATAAATTCCTTCTTTGTAAGCCTATTTAAAACATTCGTACAACGAATCTGTTCGTTACGAATCTCGCCTATTGCGAACACTGTACACGTTCCCGACAGCTATGTTTGTTCAATAAAGTTCATACATACAACGAACTCGCTTTATCTTGCCTTTAACCCACAACGCTCCGTCAACAGTGGCCTGCAGCGCGCTAAGAATAGAACTGACACACAGCTTCATGAAAATAGAGTTTGCAATGAATCGGTTATAGTAGGTTTTCGGTAACGTTTCGCTTCTGAACACAGAAGCTTCGTCAGACCAAGGGTGTCGATACGAACAGTGTTGAGGTTTAAATGGCATTCTCTTGACCAATCCTGATTTCTCTAAGCTAGACAGGGGAGATCAAGATAATTGATCAACACCTCCTAATTGCTGTGTTCATCCCTAATTATTTATTAATTGCACAGGTCAGCGTATGCTGACACTGCTTACGTAACCATGTGCGTATTAGGTGTGATGTTCGTTAATCCTTATCCGCTGCAAAACCGAACGCCAGATAGCTGAGATATCCGCCCCATCCACCTTGTTCACCGCATTCGCCCCAGCCTTTGTTATTTCAACAGCCTCGGCGTGAAGTCTTTCCCTATAAGATTTCACACCCCGTCTTATCACTTTCACGTTATCAAGATCTACGCTGTGTCCAGTGTCTAGCACGTGTTCAGCTAGGGCCGAATCCCCAATCAGTGATTGATATTCACTGGGATTGCGGGGTCGCTTTCCCACTCGTTTCCTGTGTTCGTTTACCCTAGTGCAGAGTTCTCTAGACGTTTGCCCAATGTAAACACCCGCGCAACCCTTGCAGTTGATTTGGTAGATGCAGTTCGTCGCACAACCTAAAGGAGTCTTATCTTTGAGATGCATTAATACGGAGCGGAGAGTTCTACCTGCCTTATATGTTACTCTAATACCTGCGCTATTCAAGAGTCGACTTATTCCTTCGGAGGCGCTTTTGACATACGGTAGAGATACCGTAGCTCGCCAAACCTTTTCCGTCTTCGGTTGCGGATATTTAACTCGGTTCAATTGGCGTTTAATTAAGCTCTTGGGGTACCCATGATTTGCAAGTCGGCGACTGACTTCTTCATGAGCTCGTCTCTTATCTGCATCATCGCTGCAGAGGCGGTCAACCTTGTAGAATAGCGATTTTGCTATGGACTGAAATACCCTTTAGGGTGCGCAGATGTGAATCTCAAAATGGCATCCGTGTCGATAGGCTTACGATATACCGTTGTTCTAATCTTGCCGTTGTCTTTTTGCGCGAGACAGTCCAAGAACGGAAGTGTCCCTTCCGTAGACTCGGTTTCCTTTGTGACCTGGATTTTTGGATTCAAACTATTGAGATAACTATGAAATGCTTCTAGTCTGTTTCGCTTTATGATGACGAATGTATCGTCGACATAGCGCCACCATATTTTTGGTTTCAACGCTTCGTTTCTCAAAGCTATCTCTTCGAAGTGCTCCATGTACATATTCGCTAGCACTGGAGAAATGGGTGAGCCCATCGCTAAACCATCGTTTTGCTTGTATAGCTGTCCATTAAATAAGAAGTGGTTCATATTTAGACAAATTGCTACACCGTTGATGATTTGTTGTACACTCAAGTTGGTACGATCCTTCAGGGTCATATCGGAGTTGAGTGATTTCCTCACTAATTCTAAAGCGCTTGTAGTGTCAACATTCGTGAACAAGGAGCTTACGTCAAAACTAACCATCATCTCATCCTCCCCAATTGTTACGGTACTTAAGCGACGAACAAAATCAAACGAGTTCTTAATAAAAGAATTCGTGTTACCAACCAATGGTTTCAAAAGCTGAGCAAGGTGCTTAGCCAATTCGCGTGTTGGGGATCAATAAAAACTAATTTAATTGCAACACTAAGCGAGCAGCTGGTTGAACGATATTCTCTAAAACCCATATAGTAAAAACGCAAGAGATTTGATGGAAAGATGAAATTATTTTCATCAATATAACAGTGCGTCTTAGTCACCATTTCAGCGTGATACATAACAGGTTTATCGATTAAAACGCACGAAGTTACAAACAACTTATCACAACTGTCGGTATCGATCGCGACATCGGATGGTAGACTTGCATTATCGTGTGAAATTCAACTTCATCTTAAAAGTTGCTGTAGTTTTGAAATGAAAATGTTGTTCAGATGATTTGGCGAACTTTGTGCACTCGGTTAAATTGAGTTCGCGAAATGTGTGCAGTTGTTCGTGGTTCTGAGTCATCTGTAAAGCAAGCGTGTGAACGGTTCACAGAGTGAAAATAAAGTTTGCAATGAATCGGTTATTTTAAGTTTTTGGTAACGTTTCGCTTCTGGAACCAGAAGCTTCGTCAGAAAAAGGGTGTCGGTACGAAAGTTGTTCAGGTTTAAATGGCATTTTCTTGACCAATCATGAGTTCGCTAAGCTAGACAGGGGAGATCAACATATGTGATCAAGTCCACTAATTGCTGTGTTCATCCCTAATTGTTTATTTAGTGTACAGGTGTTTTGACGTAAGCTCCTTGTTCACGAATGTTGACACTACAAGCGCTTTAGAATCAGTGAGGAAATCACTCAACTCCGATATGACCTTGAAGGATCGTAAGAACTTGAGTGTACAACAAATCATCAACGGTGTAGCAATTTGTCTAAATATGAACTACTTCTTATTTAATGGACAGCTATACAAGCAAAACGATGGTTTAGCGATGGGCTCACACATTTCTCCATTGCTAGCGAATATGTACATGGAGCACTTCGAAGAGGTAGCTTTGAGAAACGAAGCGTTAAAACCAAAGATGTGGTGGCGCTATGTCGACGATACATTCGTCATCATAAAGCGAAACAGACTAGAAGCATTTCATAGTTATCTCAATAGTTTGAATCCGAAAATCCAGGTCACAAAAGAAACCGAGTCTACGGAAGGGACACATCCGTTCTTGGACTGTCTCGCGCAAAAAGACAACTGCAAGATAAGAACAACGGTATATCGTAAGCCTATCGACACGGATGCCATTTTGAGATTCACATCTGCGCACCCTAAAACGGTATTTCAGTCCATAGCAAAATCGCTATTCTACAAGGTTGACCGCCTTTGCAGCGATGATGCAGATAAGAGACGAGCTCATGAAGAAGTCAGTCGCCGACTTGCAAATCATGGGTACCCCAAGAGCTTAATTAAACGCCAATTGAACCGAGTTAAATATCCGCAACCGAAGACGGAAAAGGTTTGACGAGCTACGGTATCTCTACCGTATGTCAAAAGCGCCTCCGAAGGAATAAGTCGACTCTTGAATAGCGCAGGTATTAGAGTAACATATAAGGCAGGTAGAACTCTCCGCTCCGTATTAATGCATCTCAAAGATAAGACTCCTTTAGGTTGTGCGACGAACTGCATCTACAAAATCAATTGCAAGGGTTGCGCGGGTGTTTACATTGGACAAACGTCTAGAGAGCTCTGCACTAGGGT